>JAJEJO010054129.1:0-242173 GCA_020662805.1 Glaucomys volans
AAAACCCCACAATTTAGAATGATTAAGGGAAAGAGCGCCAAAGACTACAGATGAGAAAAATCTGGATGTTTCTAGAAGGAAAGTGGGTTCCAGATTTGCAAGGTGGTGAGTGTGATGCTGACCTTAGAAATTCCAGGATGAGTCGGGATCCCCATGGACGGTGGGGTCGTGGGAGGGAAGCAGCAATCACCAGAAGCTGCATGGGTTTAATGAGAACAAGGCTTAAGAGGAAACCCCATTTCCGTTTTTGACCAGATTGCTAGATATGTAAATCAGCCAAGCACTGTAGACACAGCAAGACCCCCGACCAAGTTCATCTTGTACCGTTAAATAGCATCATGCTTAAGAGCCCCGCTGCCCAGGCCGTGGGTCACGTCGACGTCACCAGGACATTCCGCAGCGTACTGAGGGGCTTCGTCCTTGGTTCCATCCTCTCTATTTTATCAAGGATTTAGCTGAAGATGCAGACGGCATGCTTATGAAATGTCTGGATGGGATGGCAGAACCAGGACTCACAACATCCCCACAGACGATGGGAACGGCTAAAAACGACAAGGCGAGATTCAGTAGGGAGAAGGGCAGGGTTGTGCACATAGGTTAAAAGGAATTATCTGTGCAGATGCAGACTGGGGTGTCTGCACCAAGGCTGATTCATGTGGAAAGTACTCGGGGGCCACTGTCTGACTAAAATATCAATAGAGTGTCCATGGCGCTAACTCGTTTCCTACAACCTCAGGCCGCTGGTGGAGGTGTTCTCTCCAGGATGAAGGAGGCAGCCATGTTCCTAACGAGCCAAGCTTCTCCAGGGAATGCAAACACCCACAGGGTCCCTCCATTCCTCTTTGTGAGAGGAGCTGGGTGGTGACTCTGAGCTACAGGTGACAAGTTCTCCCGGGTGTATGTGCACCATACACAAGCAGATACGTACAATATGCTCCTGGTGGCTTTCACTGCGATGCCTGTGACCAGAAATGACCTGAATGTCCACCCACAAGATGGCTAAAGAAGATGGGGTGTGTTCATAAATCTCACAAACATAGCTGTAATGGAAAAGGAAATTGAGTGAGAATGTCTACAGCTTAAGAGCATTTATTCAGATCTAAAAGCCATGTAACCAGAATGCCACTTACTTTTCAATGATACCAATGTATAAAGTAAAATACTAAATAAATTCATGGGAGTGAGAACAGCCCACTTGGGGGTAGTGGTTACTTCTCAGTGGAAAGGGAGGGCAGGACAGTGTGTGATGGGAACCGGGTCCTTACCTCTGTTCACCCGAGTTTCACTTTTTAAGCTGGGCTGTTGTGTATGCGGTTATTTCAATCTGTATACCATCTTCTGTGTTTAAAATACCCATAGTACCTGGGGGAGGGGGGCTTACACATGTGCCGAGGTGAAATTCACGTAGCACAAAATCCACCCCTAGGAAGTGAACAGTTCGGGAACGTTTAGTACAGGGACAACGTGGTGCCACCACCACCTCTAATTCCAAAACATTCTGGTCACTCCAAGTCAAACCACGTGCCTGCGAGGCAGTTTTCCCCCATCCCCCAGGGAGGGGTTCTTATTTATTTATTTATTTATTTATAAGGAGAACTTCTCAGTGATAGATTGTATTTGTTAGAGAAGTTTTAGGTTCACAGAAAAATCAAGTGGAAGGTGCAAAGATCTTCCATACGTCCCCTCTCCATGCCCAGGCACAGCTTCCCCCATTGTCACCATCCCCTGCCAGAGTGGCATATTTGTTACAACTGGTGGCCTTATGTTAACACATCATTACCACCCAGAGTCCACAGTGGGCATTGGGGTTGGCGCTTGGTGTTGTATATCCTGTGGGTTTGGGTAAATATAAAATGGCACGTGTCCACCACGACAGTACCACACAGCGCAGTTTCACTGCTCTGAAATTCCTCTGGGCTCTGCCTACTCATCCCTCTCCATAATGGATTTTTAAGGAGTGTGATTTTTTTTTTAAGACTTTAGAAGGAAAGGGGATGCAGGATAACTATCTTCAAACATTTTTAATATTTCCTGTGGAAGAGAAATTCAACATTTATCCTGTAATGTTCCCAAGGGACCAATGAGTGGATATTAGAAGAAGGAGGAACTAAGTTTAACAGAGGAAGTTTCCTAACGAGATTGGAGCAGCACATCATAGTAGTTCAGAAAATGTCTCTGAGTTGGAGAGAGTTGGGTTAAAGTCTGTGTAATGCATAATGAGAGTACTGACCTAACAGAATGAGAAATCATTTCAGTGGAATAGGTTTCATTACAGGGTAGTGAATATCACAGAATCAGAGCTACATAATACAAAATGCTGTGAATGTAAAAAGTTGGGGAAGAGCTCTCCGTACGCAGAATGGGTGTTTTATAAGACACTGAGCTTCTGAGTGCTGGGAGGCTTGCTGTGGGGTTGGGCAGTCCGTGCAGGAGGAGGGGTTTCTGGATGAAAATGAGGCTAAGGCCCACGTGCTCTGCGGTCCTCACCATCCTCGCATATGCAAGTCTTCGTCTGAAACCCTGAAGAGCCATCTCATTGGGTGCTTCTAAATGTAAGTGATTAGTGCCTATTACCATGAATAGCATCACCCCAGATTTAGTGACTTAGAACAACACAAGTCTGTCACCTTATAGTTTCTTCGGAGCCTGGACAGAGCTTAGTTGGGTCCTCTGGCTCAGGGTCTCGTCTGAAAGCTGCAGAGTGCTGACCAGGGCTGAAGTCACTTCTCTGAGCTCGGCCAGGGAAAGACCTGCTTCCAATCCCAAGTGATGGCCAGCAGAACGTCCTCTACTCTGGCAGTGGTTGGTGGGGGACTGTGCTCAGCTCTTTGCCACATGAGCCATCCCAATCTGACTTCTAGCTGCATCCCAACCAGCAGGGTAAGGAGGCCAAGACGTCCTGACCTTGTGCAGCATAATCCTGGCAGTGACATTCCATCACTCTTGCCATGTGCCGTTGGCCAGGAGCAAGCCTGCCCGCACTCTGGGGGAGGAGACTGCACAAGGGCATGAAGCCCAGGAAGCAGGATCATGGGGGCCATTTCTGAGTCCTTTTTCCACGGGAACGGGACTGTGTAGGGGAAACAGGAGTGCCACCGTGTCCCTGCCATGCAGGAGGGGTAATGGGGGGCCAGACACACTTGGGTAAATGCAAGTGTAGCACAGTGAGGCAGAGAAGGAGCAAAGGAGGAGGGCTGGGGAGGCCGACGGCTCACTGACCAGCAAAGCAGGGCCCAGGGCAGGTGAGCGCAGGGGGACATCCAGGTTGATTGGGCAGCCATCATGGGCAATGGGGTCCTGCCAGGTATGAGAACAGGCTGTGCCTGAAAGTCTGGCAGAAAAGGCTGTTTTTACAGAGCTTAGAGAGAAAGTTTAGCAGAATGTAATCAGGTACAAGGTGCATTTGGAAAGAGAAAAGGTGTGTGCTCTGTACCAGGGGTGGACCAGGCCTCTGTCCCCTGGAGCTTGCCTCCTTCTCAGGGGGAGTTACTAACTTTGTGCTATTGCTTAAGGCTGCCTGCCCACTGACCCAGTGTTTGGTTTGGTGCCTTGTGGGCCCTCTTGCAGGGACAAGGGAAAGAACCTCACAGGGAATGAAGGCTGAAGACTCAGGCAGGCACCCTCGATGGCCAGGGAGCCTGCCTTCAGAATGGCTCTGGGTTGCCCCATGTGGCCATCAGGGCTGTGAGTCTTCTTATCTAGGATGCATTCACAAAGGGCCCAGAAACGGCAGTTGTAGCCCTGGCTAGTTCCCCGTTGGGTTCATATATTTTCAAATCTGTCTATATTATTGTTCTAGGCTGTGTCCAGGGCTGGGCTGGGGGTGTCAGCCTATGGACCTTGCTTTGAACAGGGTCTAGACAGTCTTCAAATCGATCCACCATGGATTCATGTAAAGCTGGCCGCGTGGAGGGTGTGGGTGGGAGACTCACACCACTCAGGGTAAGAAGGAACTCCCTGGTGGAATCCCCCTGGTCAAGGCTGAGGTCAGAGAAGGCTTGCATCAGCTACTTAAGATGCTTCACAGCTTATGCGTCTAGTTTTGATTAAGAGCAAAGGAACTTTTAAGTCTCTGGACAAGGAAGGTCCCATTCTAAGTTCAGGAAGTGGGTACAGCAGCTTGGATTTTCGAGCAAATAGCCTTGGCCATTTTTCCCCTGAGGTGACCAACTCAGAGTGTGCTCCATGATCCTTCCCTCAGTAGAGCCCATTCTTGCCTCTAGTGTCTCCATCGCCAGCCCAAACCCAAGGAGATGGCTTTTACCCCCCTTTTCAGTAATGGCTGAGTCAGTGCCAACGCGCTGATGAGCCAGACAGCGTGGTGGACGGCAGTTCACCCAGAACACCAGAGCATCTGCAGGGACTGGAGTAATTCAAATACTTGAGATTGTCCTTTCCGCAGGCATCCATGGGGAAGGGTGCCAAGGAGAAGGAAAGTGGCACCTGCGAAACACCTTGCCTCTAAGCCAGGCAGATTCTCCTGTGTGTGTCATCTGCCGTCTACCATCCCTCTGCTTTGTGGCTCTCTTGAGTTTGCAGCGCTAATAGTTGCTTAACTAAAAAGACCAAATCAGCATGTATCAGCCGTGCTGTAAGCTCAGGAAATGGGTAGACATAGAGCAAGAAGGAGCTGGATTCTGCCCAGCCCTTCCCAGCTGCTAGGTGACTTGGCTTACCCATTGCTCTGAGCCTTAGTCTTCACCCACAGATAGGGCTGAACAGAATGATCCCTGAGGCTCAATTAACTCCAGTCCCCAGTGGTTTTATGCTTGGACAGGCATGGGGAGGGGAGAAGCTTAGATTTCTTAGTGAAAGAAAGAACTGAGATGAATGGAAGACTCCAGCCCAGCACCTCAGCCCGTCCCCCAGGTGTTGAACAAGCTCGGAGATGGGGGCCAGAGGAAGCCTAGAGCCAGGGCCTGTGCCCAGCACAGCCAGCAGCACCCCTCAGCTGTGCCCAGAGCCCTAAACACAAATAGTGCACAGCCCCAGCTCTCGACAAACACAATTCTGCTTGAGGAGGCGCAAAGTAACCAGCTACAGAGGAATAATTACCAAATTGCCTGAAATAATTACAATTTCCAAACAAATGAAACACTGCACTATCTGTCAGTTCCTGGAAAAACACACTCATATAAACTCACAAGTGAGCGCTCTTGCCTGGACTCTAATGAGCATCAGCCTCAAAATGCACCTTGATTTTAAAAGGTCCGAAGTGCAGAGAGGGGATCTGTTTGGCCTCTGACCCGTAGAACACCTTCGCGTGTCCCCGGGAGGTCCTGTAAGCATGTCCTTGTGCCTCACGACACACCTGGAGTTTAGAGATGGGAGTGGCTCCCCTGAAAGGGAACCTGCCCAGCTGCCAGCTCATGGCCCCTCCGGGAGAGTCTGGCTCTCCTCCCTGCCAGGCCAGGGGCCCAGCACATGCAGCCAATCTGCCATGGGTCCTGAAAATGCCATGTCCCTGGTGTTTGGCCAGAGAAGAAATGTGCCTGACTCCACCATCCGACAGGAGCGGGAAGGTGGCTTCTCTCTGGCTGTCTTTCTTTTTTTTTTTTTTAATTGGTTCTTTTTAATTATACATGACAGTAGAACACGTTTTGATAAAATTATACAGTGGGGAATATGTCTTTTTTTTTTCACAGTATAGATTCACATGGTTCATATAATCTTACATATACATAGGGTAATACTATCTGTCTCAGTCTACTGTCTTTCCTTCCCCCACCTCCTACCGTCCCATTTTCCTCTACACCATCCATACTTCCTCCATTCTTTTCTTATCCCCACCTGCCGCAAACCCTCCCTGCCCCCATTATGTATCAGCATCCACTGATCAGAGAAAGCATTCAACCTTTGGTTTTTTGGGGCTTGGCTTATTTCACTTAGCATGATATTCTCCAACTCCACCCATTGACCAGCAAATGCCATAGTTTTATTCTTCTTTATGGCTGAGTAATATTCCATTGTGTATATATACCACAGTTTCTTTATCCATTCTTCAATTGAAGGGCATCTAGGTTGGTTCCACAATCTAGCTATTGTGAATTGAGCAGCTATGAACATAGATGTGGCTGTATCCTTATACTTTGCTGATTTTAAGTCCTTTGGGTATAAACCGAGGAGTGGGACCGCTGGCTCAAATGGTGGTTCCATTCCAAGTTTTCTGAGGAATCTCCATACTGCTTTCCAGAGTGGCTGCACCAATTTGCAACTCCACCAATTTGCAATGTATGAGTGTTCCTTTTTCCCCACATCCACATCTCTGGCTGTCTTTCTTTAGCCTCAGCTCACCAGATGCTCGTTTGCAGGACACTGACGGCTTCCAACGATGGGTTTGTTCTGCTCACAAATGGTTTTTCCTTTAGTGCATTTCAAATCCCATTTTTCTCAGAAATGAGTAACTATTCTGTGTGTACATGTGAACATGCATGTGAACATGTGTGTGCACAGGCACGTGTGTGTCATGCACCCATGTGCATGTACTGAAGCTACATGCATGTGTGTGTTCACGGTGTGCGTGTGTGTGTGTGTGTGTGTGCGTGCTCTGAGGTGTGCTGAGATTATTTAGAACACAGTACGGTGAGCTGGCAGAGGGTCTCAGACTCCTTTCACATTACTGCATTTTTCTTTCTGAATTAAAAATGCCGTGGAAGCGACGAGCCACTCTGGTCTTAATTACCTCGGAAACACCGCTAATTAGGAACAAGGGAAGGGGTGTTCGGGGTTCGCCTCTGAATCAAAGGCAGCATCATTTTCCGACGGATATTAAAGGACTTGCAAAGAGGTTAAGACGACGTGTAGATGGAGCTGTGAGCATGCTGGTCCCCAGCGGGGAGGCCACCGGAAGGGGAAGGTCTTGGAGGACATCCTTCTCAGATGTTGGGATGCTGCCTGTGGCCATCACACTGTCACTGTGATCCTGCCAACAGAATGGGATCGTGCACTTTCCCGGGACCTGGAATGTGGACGTGTGTTGGCTGGAGCCTGGGCCTCTGGCCACCTCGGTGGGCGGTGGTCGTGGACGCCACCCAGACACTCTACATGCAGCTCTTCCTTCCAGCCCTGCCGGTTTCCCACCCTGGATTTCCCGTTTCTTCAGCCCCAAACTCGGTGTGCTTGAGGACACGGCAGGAGGACACGGCAGGAGGCTGCAGGTCATCTGAAGCCCAGCCCTGGGCCTCTGCTCTGTGAGGCGAGGCCCCTGAGTTTGTGGAAGGCTGGTCCTTGGGATGAGCAGGCATGGGATGGGCAGGGGCCTTGTGGCTTTGTTGGAGGGTCTCTCGTGTTTAATTCAAATTTCAAGTCTGCAGAGACTGTGGTGGCCTCCAGCCACCAAGGGGGCACAGGATCGGGGTTCATCTGTTCAGTTTTGGCCTTTCCAATGCTTCAGTTCCTGAAGCCAAGAATTAAATCTGGAGGCATCAGGATGAGATCCTCAAGGATGAGACCCAAAAGGTCAGAATGGGAGCAATTCAGGAATGGGAGAGAGAAAGGTAGGAACAGATATGGTGGAAAGACAGGGAAATAAAGAACAGGCGCCCCTGTATCTAAACATGAGGAACTCTGAACGGATAGATAGATGGATGACATATTCCAAACATGCCTTGTATTTCCCCTTGCCTTAGGTGGCCTCTGTCAGTCAATAAAAAGGTGGTTTGGAATCCTGGCTGTGTGACTGTGGAGAAGTCACTCAACCTCTCTGAATTCCAGTTTCCTTATCTGCACACTACTTCCTGTCCTGACTTCCTCATGTACTTTTGTGAAGATCAAACATGACAATGTGTGTGCCAGGACTTTGTAAACCGGACAGTGCTGTATGTGCAGAAGACAGGATTTAGTTGTACCTCAGCCCTACACAGATGGGTCATATTATTCAAAACATTGAAGGGTGGGGTAAAAAGAAGCAGGGCTTGTGCTCAGACTTAAGAACCTAGCTCTCCAGCCAGGTCAAAGTTATCAGAAAGAATGCTTCTCCACCCCCACCTCAAGGCTGGGGCAAGAGGGGAGTATTTTTGTGGTCAAGGTGCTCTGTAAATTAGATTTTTTTCTATGGTTTCCTAATTGCTGACACAGAATTTAGAAAGTCAAACAATCCTTTAAATCTCTTCATGAAAACAGCAATTTCCCAGCTTACTCCCCTCCAACCCTGTCCTTCACCAATAATAACTTTTAGCCATTTATTTTAGTATTTACAAAAATAATTTAGATACTAAATTTATAATGCTATTTCTTGAACAGGTTTCTGGTTTTCAAATTCAGAAGTCTTAGGTCGATTTACATGCACCCCCTAACCCCCCACACTCTTCCCCTCCCCGTCCTTCCAATGAGTGGATCATAACTGCTGTTAAATCAACATCTAGTTCTGACGTTATTTTGCCTTCCTATTATTCACAACACTGAGTAGGGAACGAGTATCATGCTTTTCTCTTGGTTGTCCATAGGGTTTGGAGTTTCGCCTACTCCTTTTCGTTGTGACTGATTGTCACATTACCAAGCTCTTTGACAGACCTATAAACATGAAAACACCCGGCACCTTGAGCAACGCATCTTCTCTGTCCTGTGGGAGCTTTTCCTCCCAGAGCCTCAGACTTCCTGCCCTGTCAACTGGTTTGCTGGTCTGCGGCCTCCAGTCCTCCCTTTCCCCCGTTTTCTGGACCCAGTGCCCTCCTCCTGTTTGGCTCACTCCCTTGCTTCCCACTAGCTCCTGGGAAATGGTGCATCAGAGGTAAAGTTTTTGAGGTGGACGCTGTGAGTATCTGAAAATGCCATTGTCCCTCTCTTGCATTTATTTAGCAGTTTGGCTGGGTAGAAAATTTTACCTTAAAAATCATTTTCACTCAGAATTTAGGAGGAGTGGCTCCATTGACTTTTAGCATCTAGCTTTGTTTCTGGAAACCTGATGTCATTCTGATTCTCGATATTTCGTGTGTCAACTGCCTTTTTTAAATCTGGAAGCTTCTAAAGAGATCTTCAGATCCTTTTATCGCTCATCTTCTGAAATTCCATGGTGGCCTGCCTTGATGTGGGCCTTCTTTTTGTTTATGGGGTTGTCCAGTAAGTCTTCTCAATCTGGAAGCCACTCAATCCTTCAGTGGAAGGGAATTTTCTTATTTATTTCTTTAATAACATCCACTCCTCTATTTTCTTTGAATTCTCTTTCTCAGACTCCTATTAGTTGGAATTCGGTCTTCTGAGGATGGATCACCTAAATTTCTTATCTTTTCTTTCCTACTTTCTATCTTTGTGTACTACTTTCTGGGAGATTGTCTCACTTTAACTTTCATTCATTCTGTGGTTCTAAAGAGTTTTTTAGTATCTTATTCTAATGCCCAAGAGTTTTCTCTCGTTTCCTGAATGTCCCTTGGTAAGTAAGATCCCATTTGACTATTTCATGAAATACTGTTTCACGTAGGTCTTTTCCCGTTCCCTGCACTTCCGTTCTGACTCTCACTTCCTTCTCTGCTTTCCTCTTTTCCGTGCTAGAGACCTTACATGTCTGCTAACACTTTTCTGTTCATACCTTAAATGTGAATGAGGCCCCAAAATGCTGGTTCAATGCACATAGTGGGAGTGTGGTGGGAAGAGGAACTGACAGATCATTTCTCCAGGGAAAGTTTCCCAGGCTCCTTCTCCAGGGGTGAGGGTATTATTTGACTACATGCAAGGGGAAGGTCTGGGTGGGGGGAGTCAATGCTCAGTATGCAAGTCTCACTAAGTCCTCCAGTTTTCAGTCCTTCCCCTCACATCTGCCGTCACTATAACAGGTGTCTGCAGGTCCAGAGTCAGTCTGACTCAGCATCTCCAGAGAGGAAGCCTCTGGTCACCCAGAGGTGCAGGTAGGGAAGCTGTCTGGCTAGAGGGGCAGGGAGGCCTCAGATTTCCCCTGGTCTTCCTGTTTGCTGGGCCATCTGCACTGCATTCTTCAGAAGCATCTGCATCTCTTATCCCCGAGTCTTCCCTGAGTCCCAGTGAGATTACTGCTTCTTGGCTTCTCCCATGGGTGCTTTCTTTGCTCCTCTAATTGGTGACCTCTATCCCATCTTGCAAAATTCTGTTTCCGCCTCTTCTCTGCTAGGGTTGCCTCCATTATGCATTGAAGTCCTTGTTTCCAATAGCAAGAGCATTGGCTTCTAGTGCAGGGCACAGAAACCACCAAAAGCTTTAAAACAACACAGATGTCTCATCTCACTTTTGGTGGGTCAGGAGTAGAGTGTGTTTAGCTGGGTCCTTTTCTCAGAATCCATCAGGCTGAAATGTGCACTTGGCCAGCTGTGTCCTCATCTGGAGGCTTGACCATGGAAAGATCCACTTCCAAGTACTTCAGGTGAATAGCAAAAATCACTTGTTTGAAATGATAGAACTGAGGTTCCCATTGTCTTGCTGGCTGTTGAGTTTTGGGGTCATTGTCACATGGCCACCCCTACTCAGCAACAGAGAACCTCTCCTATGTCAAATCTCTTTCTTATGTCACATCTCTCTGACTTCCCTCTCTGCATCCTGCCAAAGAAAGCTCCCTGCTTTTAAAGAGCTCATGTGATTAGAATAGGCCACTATAATGTTGAGGTAAGTTCCTTCCAGCCCTAATTTTTCCAGCATTTTTAACAGGAAAGGTTGCTGCATCTTATTGAAGACATCAAAAGACAGGGTTCTTGTTCTTAATTCTATTTGCGTGTTGAATCACATCTGTTGATTTGCATATGTTGAACCAACCTTAAGTCCCTGGAACGAAGCCCACTTGGTCAGGGTGTATTATGTTCTTAATATGTTTTTGAATGCGGTTTGCTAATATTTTATTAAGGACTTTTGCATCTGTGTTCATCAGGGAAATTGGTCTGTAGTTCTCTTCCCTACATGTGTCTGTCTGGTTTTGGTATCAGGGTTACACTGATTTTGTGGGATGTATTTGGGAGTGCTCTGGGGGGACCCTGGGGCACTGTCTGCAGATGCCATCAAAGATGCATTCTTACGCTGCTGCAGTTTCGTTGTTAGTATCCATTTTAGACATTACAACAACTTGGTATTCAACTTTTCAATGGGAGTGATGGTTGTGATCCAGGAAGATGAGATTTACTCCGCCCTCATCCACATGATGGATGTTATGTGCCTAAAAACCCAAAGAGACCGTGAGTGGGTTCACATGCTCCCTTCCAAAGCCAGTGCCCATGAGGGGCCCAAGGGCCACTCTGTGCTCCGCTCTCAGTGTCCTGATCCACCCAATCAGGGGAACTCATTGCTCCTGGCTTGGGCACAGGTGTGGTACTAACCACTGCATGAAGACATTACTGATGAGAAGCAGCACCTTGGCACAGGGACACGGTGATTTTTCCTGGCTTGGCAGGTCCCAATGGTAGTTGTTATGTTCGGTGATGAATCACTAATTTCTAGAAACCTTGACTGAAACCTGAAGGCGGGAGATAAATGTGAGGAGGGGTGTTGCCCTGAGCATTCCAGCAGATAAATGACCAGTCATGACTAAAAGATGGCTTTGCATTTTCTGAGTGTAATCAAGTGAGATGTGACCAATATTCTGTAGTTCATTAGCCTCGTCTCCTGGCCTGCTCTGCCAAGCTCTCCCCCATGGAGAGAGGCTCCCTGTCCATTCTACTGGGAATATTTTTCCCCTTTGGAGGGAGAGCCAGAGGCAGGTAACCAGTAGAAACCCGCTTTCTAAAGGTCACACATGATTTGGTCTTAAAATAAAAGTGAGAACAGAGAGAACAGGTGGAAGCAGGAACAGGGAGAAAGATTGACATGGGAGAGATCTGATTTTAGTCTCTTTCTCATGCGGGCGTGTTTCTTATTATAGCCAACTGGGCATCGTAGACCAATAACACATGTGCAAACCTGGAGGAAATTCATGGAGGAGCTTCCTCTTGCTGCTACCAGATCCAGTGGCAGCAGAAATAGCTTGTTCTGGGTACAGTTTGGCCTCCCTTCCCAGCAAGTCCCTGGGCATCTCTTTAGAAAATCTCTTATTCATCCTCCGTGGAGAGGAGAGGTGGAGAGCAGAGGTTCTGAAGCCCCAGCCCAGGAAGATGAGGTTCCTCCCTGCAGAGCGCTCAGGGGCTGAGTGGGAGGCTGCCTCCAGGGGGCCAGTTGTGTGGCCCACCACAGTGAGGGCTGGGTTGTGGTCTGGCCTGGGTGGGATTTCAGTAACTTCCCACCAGGACTCCAGCCTGCAGGTCTTGCCCACCTAATGTGCCTTTCACACAACTGCCATCAGCTTTCCAAAACCCAAGTCTAATCATGTGAGATCCCTACATAAAAGTCCCTGGGAGACCTGAATTGCCTATCTACCCAGCCCAAGGCCAAATTTCTGAGCATGACACTTGCTCCTCCCCATGACGAGGCTTGACCCCTGTTGCTCCTGGCTGCCATCCACACCCCTATGCTGACCCGCACCTGCCCCTCTCACCGGCTTCCCCTGCACACACGTGCTGGTGTCTTCGCACCTGCCATTCTTCCCGCCCAGAACATTCTTCCTTTCTTTGTGTAAAGGTCACAAAGCATGGCACTCGTCCCCAAACACCAGCCCCAGGCTCATTCTCTGAAAACCTTTCCTTTCCACTGTCTGTTCTTTGGTCTTTCCCTCCTCACGGGACACAGGAATCTGCACAATGAGCTGCCGATTAACTAAGGAGAAGCTGAAGGTCACGTAGAGTCAAGGCTGTGGGTAAGGGTCGACGCCCCCAAGGAGGTAGCTGCAGCCTCACATGAAATGAATACAGGGACAAGTGACGTACAGGTGGGCAGGGTGGGAGGTGCCAGTCTGATGCGCAGGCCCTGGAGCAGGGGAGGCTGGCATTGGAGATGGTGGTGAGGTGTGGCTAGCCTCCTGGGTGGCACTCTGCTGGTGACAAGGCGGCCCCCTGGGAGACAGAGCACTTGCAATGCCTGAGACAGCTAATGCTGGGTCGCGTCTGTATGGACAGCAGCAGCTCTGAAGTAGGAATGAGCTGGGAACCCAGAGTCAGGGTACAGAGGAGGGAGGGAGAGGGGCAGGCTCTCTGCAGAGCAGCGCCCATTGTTTATGCAAGTCAACAATTCTCACCTGGAAACAAAACAGACTTTGGCGACTTGGAGGAGCTCCTGTCCCTGGCTGGCAGCTGTGACCCCACCCACTCAGCTCACACCACCTTGGCATTCACTTGCTTCCCTGTGCCCGCACCCCCGGACCTACCATGGGGAAGTCTGCAGACTTCTGAAGAGACTGGGGAACATTCTCCCAGGATGTTCAGAGCATCCTCAGTACACTGCAGTGACACGAGGTCATCTGACAGCTCACGACACGTCCTGCAGACCCAGGACGTGATGAAAGGCCATGTGTGCTTTGAAACGCCTCCTAAAAGGCACACCAAGCTCAGGGACTGTGTGGGATCATTTTAGATTTCTCCAACTTTGAATTCTGAAAAGCAGCTCTGCCCCCATGACCTCTCTGCCTTTAGTCCGGGTTGGAGGAAAGTTCCAGATCCCACTAACCATGTCCTAAGCTTCACAAAGACGGGAAAGTCAGGGAATGTTAAAGATGAGAGATTGCTGGAAATTCTTCTCCTCCCTTGCTGGACTCTGCCTGCAGATCCCATCCTTCTGTGTCATGATTTCCCTCTGTCTGTCACATGCACCACACTTGACCTCACTCCAGGGTCGAAGTTGCTCCTTTGTATCCATCTTTTCCCTTACCAGGAAGTGCTGTTGTCCAAGGGCCAAGTCTTCCCCTCTAAGCTCTCAGCCAAGCATCATGCTTGGCACGTAATGAGCAATGCCTGCATTTCAAAGGTGGCCATGGCTCCCTGCTCCTCTGCCCTATGGTTGCTCTGCCCTCTTTTCCATTTGTTTTCTCTCTTTTCTTCTTCCTCTTCTTCCTTCCTTCCACCCTGGCACCAATCACACTGCTGAAGGCTTGAGGGACACTGTCAGCAAACCTACCTGCCACCCCAAAGAGACAGCTCAGTGCCGGGAATGTTCCAGTTCACCCTCCAGGAGGCCCGGCCTGCTCCTCTTCGTTCACTCCTGCCTCCTCCTCTGCAGCGTCCCTCCTTCAGGACACCCAGACCTTCTCTGGCATGTCATCTTCGTGTCAGTGCCCAGAACTCAGAACCCTTCTCAGAGCCCATCTTGCAAGGGCAAGAAGGCAGGCTGGTTAAGAACCTTCTCTCTGATTCTGTTTGAATCCTGGCTCTGCCACCTAATAGCGGTGTGAACTCCGATCATTTAATCAAACTCTCTGTGCCTCGGTTTACTTATCTACATAAAGAGAATGCTAATAACAGTACTTCCTTCATGAGCTGCTTTTAAAAATTCAATAAATTAGTGCACGCAGAGCCAACACAGCCGTGCGGGGCACTTGGGACTATATGTTTGCTATTATTTTTAATATCTTGAGGTAAATGCAAATAACCTCAAGCAAATATTTCAGGCAAATAACCTCAATACTCACAGCTTCAGTCTCTCCATTTCCACCAAGTCTTCCTCCTCAGCTTAAGTTTTAAATGTCTCCTACCCTGAATACAGCTTTCCTTCCACTCCTCCTCACACTGCTTCTCTCTCTGGCTTCCTTCTCTTCGCAGTCCATGGTCTTCGAGGAATCTCAGCACGTAGTCTCCACCTCCTCAGCTCCATTCATGCCTCTGTTCCCAGCAATCTTCAGCTTCCACCACGCCCTCAATCTGCTCTCCCTAAGGTCATGGGCAACCTCTGTGTTGCCACTCCTAATTGCCTGCCACTCTTGATCCTACCAACCGCTCGCTTTTTCTAGAAATGTTCCCTTCATTTCTGGGACACCATTCTTTTCTGGTTGTCCCAGTCAGCTTTGTGATGCTACACATAACGATCCCCAAATCTCAGGGGCCTACAATAATAAAGCCTTTCCCTCACACTCAAATTCCACCTCTGCAGTGGGCTGGATCTACCTCCGATCCACATACCTTCTTCGTTAGGGGATCCGGATGAAGAAACGAGGTCTATGGTACAGGGAAGGGCTAAGGCAGGGCCACACAATGGCCCCTGAAACTCCAGCTTGGGTCTCGTAGGCATCACCTCTGCTCGCCTTCCATTGGCCAAAGCAAGACACATGGCCAAGCCTGACTTCAAGAGATGGAAGCAGGGTGCTCCTCCTGTTTGCAATGAGCAGGGACATGCACTGATCTGCCAGGAAAGACGGCAAATGATAGGGAGAATGACACCAGGCTGGGTTTTCTTCCACCTTTCCAATAGCTCAATCTAGCTTCCGTCATTGGGCCGTCATGTTCCTCCCATTTCCTAAATACAGGTGTTCTCCAGAGCTTTCCACTTCCATGCACTCTGCGGGCAAGCCTACCCATGCCCTCAGCTGGGATAAGAACCTACATTCTTACGACATTCACAACTCCTGCTCCACCACCACTGAACGTGCTTATCAAGTTCCTTGAACTCAACATGTCCAAAGTTCAACTCATTTTCTTACCTTGCTGTTCCCTATTCTCCTTCATGGTTAACGACATGTTATTAGTCCAGATATCTAAATTAGAATCCCAAGAAGACTTAATTACTCCTCCCCATCTCCTTCCAACCAGAGTCAAATAGTATTCATTCTTCCTCTAAAATAAACCTCTAGTCTCTTCTCCACTCTATTTACTCTGCTCCCACCTGGTTTTGGGCTTTTGCGATATGTGTCTGCCAGTTTTCCATCACTGTGACAAATGCCTGACACAATCAATGCATAAAGAGGAAAGGGTTATTTTGGCTCACAGCTCTGGAGGTTCCAGTCCATGAACAGTTGATACCTTTCTTTGGGCCTCTTGTGAGGCAGCACATCATGCTGAGTACAGGGGAGCAAAACCACTCACCTCATGGGTGGGAAGTGAAGAAGAGCAAGAAAGAGACCAGGGAATACAGATGACGAGTTTCCCAGAGCAGAGAGTGACTCATCTTTGAAATTGCCCAGGATCTGACAAAGCACATGCACAGTGATTCTCAATGAATGTTTGTTGAGGTAAAGAATAAACAAATGAATGACATATTCCAGTTGGTCTGTGTCACCTTAACACAATGGCCAGATTTGGTAGTCACCAGTTTTTCTTCCCGGCTGCTTGCTGCCCCTGGGGGCAGGCTTTCCTTCCTATGTTGGACAACTGACTTCAGGCCATCAGGTTAGAAGTATTCCTGTTGTAACCCTGAGAGCCTAAATTGACAGGTCTAGCCTTACAGAGCTCCTTAGCATGCCTGGCTTTCCCAGGTCTGGCCACTCCAACTTCCCAGGCTCCTCTGGCTATGTGCGCCCTCTCCAGCTTTCCTCCCACTGGCCACTCTCTTTCTTTCCACTCTCCCCCAAGTTCCCCAAACTTGGCTTATGTCCTCACTCCTCCTGCCTTCATTTTGATTTTTCTCAGGTTCCTTTCCTGTCCATCTCTGCCAGGACTGGCTATTACCTTTGCAAGGCCTGGTCCAAATTGGAAGTGTAGAGGCCCTTGTTTAAACATTATGAAGAATTTCAAAATGACAATAGAGAAGCAATCACCCAAGCACAGGGGATCCTTCTGAGCACATGATCCCGTGGGACATGTGGTTTGCACACCTGGGAAGCTGGCTGGAGCCCTGTCTGCCAGTTTCAGGCTGCAGCTACACATAGGGGGTCAGAAGAGGATTTTGCCAATGCTTCAAGAAATTGTTTTAGCAAGGATGAAGTATTGCATTAGGGCAAAGCATTAAAAAGAATGTGGTAGAATACGTTAATTCCCAATAAGGTTTTTGGTCAAGGTAGTTAGAAAAAAAGAGTTTGGAAAATCACATACGTGTGTGTAAGGTTAATATGTGATTGTTTAATCAGGTTTGAATCCATGACATGAAGAGGTTGTTTTCATAAGAATAAGCTGCCTCATCAGAAGCGATTTGTAATTACAATGAAATTGCTCGTGATGTTTGCATCTAATCAGATCAGGGTGACTGGGGTAATGCCACAGCTTGGAGGTGTGGCTGCAGAATTCTTCATCCTCTGTGGTGTCTGCCGGGTGGCCAAAGGACAGGCAGCGCTCCTGGCAGTCGCTCAGATCAGACGGTTTCATCACAGCAGGGGCGGGAGAGATCAGATACAGGGCGGCCCGGGAGCCTCAGAACCGCTAAGCGCCTCCAACCACGCAGCGCCCCCTTCTGACCCACTGTGAATTTACAGTAAAATAAAGCCTTGACCTTTACTAGGCCGGCAGGGGTGGGCCCAGAGTCCCTGTGGAGAGGTGGAGCTGAGAGGAGGCCTGGGTAGGGGTTGGTAATATTCTTTTGCTTCTTTTGGTCCTCTTTCCTCCTTCCCATCGACCTAGCTATTAAGGCAAATGAGCAAGGTACTTCCTCCCTGGGATTTGCAGCTTGCTGAGCTGAGCAGCACCCTGCCCTTGGGTGTCCCCGTCTCACTCTAGTCCTGGGAGATGCTTCTGGTGAGCCTTGCGTTTGTGGAGCATCATCCGGGTTACGTCCATTATCTCACTTCCATCTCTACAACAGCCTTGTTTTGGATATTTAAGGCTGAACCACATGAACTTGCCATTTCTGCAGGTCAACTGTGGTCAGAGATCGGCAATTTCATATGATTCAGTCTAACACTGGCGGTGGTGGCGTCCCCGTTCTCGCAGTGCAAATATGGAAGCCTGGGCCACAGAGCCAGGCATGGTGCTTGGAGTCCAGGTAGAACTCGAAATCGGAGGCCTGTTCTTTTTCCACATTTGGCATGCCCTCTGTGAATGGTGACTCCATTCCTACAACAACACACACAGGCTGGGAAACTCATGTTAATGTGCTTTAACTCTTTTCTTTTTTTCAACCCCAGATTCAGTAATGGCTCTCTGTACAAACTCATTCATTTTTAATCAGTTGACTGTAATGATTTGTTACAAATGATCTTTAATTCTCAGCTGCAGTTAATCAGGACTGAAAGGCACTTTTCCTGTTATTTTATTTGGATAGGACTCTTAGTGAAGTACTTGCCTGCCATTACTTAATCACTTATTTGTTTTCCCTCTGCACACAATTTCTAGCAGCACACAGCATTATTTAATGTGGGCATTTTCCCTTTAGCAAGTGATTGGAGTTCTCGAAGCTGTAGGGGCAGGGGCTGCCCTGGGGAGCCCTGAGGGGCATGCTTTGGTTGGATACTTATTGACCCTCTCTGCTGGCCAAGCACAAGGTCAGATGCTAAGGAGGAGCTGACTTAGTTTCTGTTGCAACAAAACTTGGAGGTGATTATGAGAGCACGTGGTGTGGGATTGCGGGCGGGAGGGAAGGGCACCTCATTCTTCCTGCAGGGCAGGGAGCCTTCCTGGAGGAGCCGAGTCCTGGAAGAGGAGCATTAACCAGGCAGACATTTGCAGGCAGATGGGACAACAGAGGCCAGAACGCAGAGAGAGTGGGCATGGGAGTGGGAAGAGGCAGGTGGTGAGAGGGGTCAGGGCAGGGAGAGGAGACGTGGAGAGGAGGCTGGGAGGAAGTGGCACCTGTTGGCACAGGACGTGGGCACACTGTCAGCCTTGCACGCTTTAAGAAGGGGAATCACCTGAGCAGATGTGCTTTCAAAAAATCCTTCTGGGAGCAGCTTGGAGAGTGGATTGGAAGTGGGCTGAGTGGAGGCAGGAAACCTGGAGAGAAGCGGAGGGGGAGGTGATGAGACAGGTTGGAGATGATGCCTCCCCATCCCCTCTGAAATTGAGTAGCTCTGGGGGGAGGAGGCGAGTGGGGGTGACATGAATGGCGGGCAGGGCACAGGTGATTAAGGAAGAAAGATGCCGAACACAGGTGTTCTGCCACAGTCCTCCAGGGCTTCCAGGTGCTTGTTTGCTCCCAAATAAATGGCACCATCAAGCTCCAGGCCAGGGTTGTATGGGTGTCCTGGGCTGCCATGCCTGGCCATTCCTCAGCTGTCAGCTCTCTTGAGTTGACAACTGGGATCTGTCCCCTTTGTGCGGTTCTTACCATGATCCTGAATGATGAAAGTGAACTGAAAATTTTCCCTTCCCCACTCGCTACCCCCAGGTTCTGGTTAGACTGACCCTCCTGGGAGTCTGGTACCGTCATTCAGAGATTTGAATCCAACCGGCGCTAACGATTCTAGAAGGCTCCCTTCCAGAGTCACTTTGTCTGGAGAGGTGCTCAGGGTGCGTCAGGAGCCAGTCCCTGTGCTCAGCTGCAGAGGGAGCGATGCCTTCCTGGGGTTCTTTCCACAGCCTGCCTGTCTGCCGAAGGCCACGCAGCCTCTGAATGCAGGGGTCCCTCAGCATGTTATCAGGGCGCTGCCTGTCGGACTGATCAGAGGAAGGACTGGCTGAGGAGAGCATTGCCTGGCAATGATGCGATCTGATGACAACGGCAAAATCCAAAACCCAGACAACACCAGCCCCTCCCCACTCCACATCCAAGACTGATTCGTCAGCTGGCGCCTTTTGGTTTTCTAGCAAAGTGTGAGGGAGATTTAAAGTGTCCTCTGCACCTCTTTTGTTGAGGACCTCCCGCATTCCCTCTGCCTTTCAATGCTCACCGCAGTCCTTAAGTCCTCCCTTGGGGTCCCAGACCAATAACTGATGCGCCTCACCCATACTGTACTGTTGGTGACTTATGACTTTGTTTAAGACACGAATTTCTCTAGGAAGGGCAAACAGTGTGGTGAAGATATGAATCCAATGGCAGAAATGTGAGTTCTGGAAACAGGGGCTTGGAGAGTTTGGGGAAGACCCTCCACTCAGGCTGCATAAGCCACTTACTGCCGTTATCAGGAGAGGCCTTCTTCGTCTGGCACATTTCCAGAAGGACTTGTGAGGTCCCTTTAGCACTCCAGTGATGTGAAGCCAAGAGGGTCTGTGGGGAGCCAACAGGTCTCAGCGCAAATGGTCTCTCTGCCCGAGCTGACCTCTCCTGCCTTCAAGCCCTGGCGCTTCCATCTTCCTGTTCCCTCTCTGAGGAGCCTCCTCAGATGCCATGCTTGGCTTTCCAGGGAGCTTACACCTCCACTGACCCTTGATGCCAAAGCCTGAAGACCTCTCTCCGCCCAGGTCCTGGGTCTTCCCTGTGGTGTGTGAGCTTCTGCCAAGGGCAGGAGCCTTTTCTCCTCCATGTCTTCATCCTCAGCAGTTGTCAGTACACAAGTGGGGTTTGCTTCAACCCCTGGGAAGAGGTACGAGCAGATGCCTACAGCTTGGAGGCCGAGTGCATCTTGTTTCAGAGCGTGCCCCTGGTCTTTCACAAGGGTCTGTCACATCCATCAGGCCCTCACTGGCCAAGAACACTAGGACGAAAAGGTCACTATTTGTGCCTTTGAGGATCTCACAACGTTGGTTCAAAAATCAACGTAAGAAGGTGAAAATGTTGAAAGCACTGTTTCCTCCCACGTGAGTGGGGCCTTGTCCTGAAAGCCACCACCTGGGAACGGGCCATCTCTGACTAGATTGAAACCCATTTTGAGGAGGCTCCCAAGCTTCTGCCGCAGATCCTTGAGCATGAACCCGACACATGGGAGGGCAGCACCTCTGTGGGTCAAAGGAGAAGCTGAGGGAGTCCAACTTCCTACCCTGGGGTATTTGGAAGTGTGTGTGTGTGTGTATATGTGTGTGTGTGTGTGTGTGTGTGTGTGTGTGTGTGTGTATGTGTAGGGGTATTTTTGGTTGTCAAAAATGCTTGGCAAGCCGGGCACGGTGTTGCATGCCTGTAATCCAAGCAACTCGGGAGGCTGAGGCAGGAGGATCGTGAGTTCAAAGCCAGCCTTAGCAACTTACTGAGGCCCTAAGCAACTCAGTGAGACCCTGTCTCTAAACAAAATACTAAACAGGGCTGGGGATGTGGCTCAGTGGTCGAGTGTCCCTGAGGTCATTTCCCGGTTACAAAAAAAAAAAAAAAATGCTTGGCAAGGGGGTCATGCCAACATAGGGTATGAGGGTACGTGGAGGCCAGAGATGGAGGACAACCTGTTCTACCCTGGTGGTCAACCAACTGACCCACAGAACATGGGCTAGCTGACAACCTTGGATCATACCAGGACTCCACGAATTTGAGGTTTTAGATAGAATCTATAAAGACCCGGATGTTGAGGAAAGGATATAAACTCTCATCTTCCAGGCCCTCTTCATGCTAACACAACACTGGATGAATCGCCGCCCCCTCACTATTTGAAAACAGACTGTAGGAGAAATACCTTTAACCTTTATTTTACCCAGAGGACTTTTTGGCCTGGATGCAGGTCCTGCAAAGACTGAGACTGAACTCAAGGCTTGTAGTCCAAGGGATGGTGGCCTTGTTAGTCAAACTGTAAGTGGCCATTCTGCTCCAACACTGTACCTCCTCTTCCCAATGCCTGGACGGCCAGCATCTGAGCAGAGGAACTTGACACACCTCAGACTGGCCTTGGCCCAATGGGCCTCTTTTACATAGTTTGGCCTTATACCCAACTTCTTGGGCTTCTTGCTCCTGTTTGCATCAAGCCCTTGACCTCTGCCTTTTCCTTCCATATTTTGTCCTAGCCCAGATCACTGAAATAGTCTACCTCTACGGATTTTGACATTTGGGAGTATCACCCCCAAAAGACTCATCCCATTTAAAATCACAATCATGTCCCCACTAGATTTGCTCTTGACCCTTGGTCGAATTCACTTCCTGTTTGACTGGGTTATTCCCCACCTGCTCTCTTTTCAGCTCACAGGCCCCAGAAACAGGTCCTTGTCTTCACACACGTCCAGGGCCCTCACAAAGGAGAGAGACCAGGTGCTTTCTGTGCCTTCCGCCCAGAGAGTCCTGTGTCCCCATCCTCATGCTCACTAATGGGAAGCAACAGGGGTTTTGGCCCACAGCCCAACCCAACCCTGAGAAGAGTTCTTCATCAAATGCTTGGGAAGTTTATCTTTTATCACACTAGCAATTGATCCCCCCTTAATTGCAGATCCAAGGGAGATGATGATATCAAGCAAATTAAAATTGAACTTGGTCTAAGAGGGCAATGATTCCTGGGCCAGTCATCAAGTTGTGCCCTTTGGTCAGGCCCTTTGAGAGCAATTGAATCTTCAGGAGGGCCTGATAGATCCATCAGAAAAAGTATACTGCGCTAAGGTCACATCTTGCCAGCCAAGGACTGGATAAGCCTTGTACCCCAAGAGCTACCAAAAGGAGAGAAGGCAGACTCCCTGTGTCCTCTCCTGGGCAAGGCCAGACTTTACATCAGGTGAAGCGGGGACCTAGGTTCACCTGCAATCCAAAGCTTTCTCTTTCCCTTTTTGGCTTCAGGTTTGGCTTCTTTCTCTGAGGAGGAATGTCTTCAGACAGGAAATTACCCTGCTGATGGATGGCTGGCAAATGCAATTAGACCCCAGCTAAGTGCTCTCCAAGGGGTGCCCTTCCAGTGTGCCGGTCCAGGTTTGGTGATCACTTAACGACCATGCACCAGAGGCTTCCTGGCAATAGAGCATTTGTCACTGTCAGGCTTTGGCCACCAGAACTTCCTGCTCCCTTCAGAGGCAGAGAGGCTGTGGCAGAGAGGTGAGAGGGGAAGGGCCAGCAGGGAAGAGGCAGAGTGGAGGCTCCAGAGGATCCCCAGCAGCAGAGGGAGACCTCCCCCACAACAGGGGCTGCCAGGTTGGCCAAGGACATGCCATCATGACGCACGATGATAGAACGTGAATTAAGGACAGGGGTCACTATAGTGGCCACAATTCCATAATATTTGCTAATCATCTTAGTGCTTAGAACATAATGCTTTAATTCCATTACTGTGGTGGCTTTGGAAGGAGGAACAAAGAAAATAGCCCAGACCTTGCCCTTGAGGTATCTGCCCTTGAGCTGGGAAGGTCAAACACCCCCCCTCTCATTTCCAGGCAGCAGTGGTGGCTCTGCCCCACACAAACACATGCAGTAGGACATTAAATATTGACTCTTCTGTGGAACAGAAGGAAGGACAAAGGAGGCCATCTGGCTCCTGCCTGCCCGAGCTCCTACCTCAGCACTGCCACTTAGAAGCTGGATGACCTTGAGCAAGTTATCTCACCTCTTTGTGTCTCAGTTTCTCAACTGTGAATGGGGTCTGTCTCAGTCCATTTTCTATTTCTGTAACAAGATACCTAAGACCAGATAATTTGTAAAGAATAGAGGTTTATTCTGGAGGCTGGAAGATCCAAGGGCGTCATGCCAGCCTCTGATATGTATCTGATGAGATCCTTCTTGCTGCGTCACATACCATGATGGAGGGTATCATGGTGAGACAGAGCAAGCGGGGTCTTTCTTCCTCTTCTGATGAAGCCGCTAATACCATCCCTGGGGCCCCATCCTCATGACCTCATCTAATCCTAATGACATCCTGAAAGTCCCACCTCCAAATACCATTAGCATAGGAATTCCAAGAAATAGAATCTTGGAACTTTCAACACAAGAACTTTTGGGAGGCACATTCAAATCACACCAGGGGATAATAATGGTACCTTCCTTGAAGATTTTTAGAGAGGATTCAGCAGAGCACTGCACAGAAAGCCCAGACCTTTGCCCATGGTATTTTCAACAAACGCTGGGTCCCCTTCTTCTCCCCCCAAAAGGAGTCAGCCTTTTTCATATCACAAACCCCTTTGCCAGCTAGTGAAGCTATGAATCCTTTCTCAGAATAATAGCATAAACATAACATATACAGGATTACAAAGAAAACTGTATTTTATTGAAATACAGTTATCAAAATGCTCAAAAACCAAATTTGTGGTATAGTAATATATGTGTTTCTTTATTAACACAGTAAATAACAAGATCTGCTGGCAGGCCTAATAACTACTGTAGTGTTGAAGTAGTCATAAGCTGAAACAATATTTCAACATATCTGCAACCATTGTAATGAGATATAAAATCTGTGATTTCTATTGGTGACAAAATTATGGCATCTGCTCATACTACTGTGACTTGTTGCCTACATTCAAACTTAGAGAAACAGCTAAATTTTTGTTGAAAGTTGGTGAAAATAAAGACACAAGTTTTTGTTGGGCTAAATTCATGGACTCTTTATAGACCTTGGGCTAAAAATTGTGGCTATAAAGCTTGGTAAAGTAGGTTGCAACCATGATTCCTAAGTTTTCAAAATAACATTTATTTTGTCATTACTAATGCAAAATGTAAACATCATAGAAAACTTAAGAAACATCGATTAAGGGGGGAAAGACAAAGGAAATTAAAACACACACACACACACACCTGTCATCCAAAGAGCTACTGCTAACACGAGAATAGTTAGGACGTGGCGCTCGTTGCTAATCCATTTTTCACACACTGAATCTGCTCCGTTTAGGATTATTGGATTGCAGTTTCACTCAGAGGGATGTCCAGGCACCGGGAATACTGATCAGGGAACTTGGCAAAGAACCAATTCCATGCACCGGAAAAACAAGTCAGAAATGTCGCAAGCCCAGTCATGGGGAGGGGGTCCTTGCCCTCCACAGAGCAGACACCAGAGGCAGGGCAGGGCAGGGCAGTCCACACCTTGGCAGGCCAGAGGGCATGGCAAAGCCTTCCAGCCCCACTGATCCAAACTGTGCCACAGATTCCAAATCTCTTGTTAGACCTGAAGAATGACTTCCAGTCTGGACTGTATTGTGAGAAATGGAAATTGACCACTTGGGAGGGAAACTTACTGACTCTTCTCCAACCCTGCTGTGTATTCAGATCAGGCCCCTGACGCATGGAGCAGAGGGTGAGGACACACCTGTGGATGATGATGAGATGGGGAGATGGCCCTGGATCTGGGAGGCATCAGACAATTTACACACACGTCCATGTGTGTGGGGGGGTGGGTGTGGTAGAGACAGACCCTTATTTTGTCCAGAGATATTCCCTGTGTGACTATAACTCCCTCTGCAATGAGCAGGTAGTTCTGGACTGCCCCGATGGACTCCAAGAGATTGGCAGTATAGACTGGCTGGTCTAGTCACTGCTAAGAACATCTGTGGAGAAGCCACTGTGAGAATTTAGAAAATGACAGAGGCCAGGCCCTGGTACCCACCCCACCACCCAGATCCTCAAGCCCTCAGGCTGTGAACAGCCTAAGGACCCTGACCTGCTGAACTCCCACATGATTGGGAGGATGCAGAGTCACCATCCTCAGGTGAGGGATCTCCTGTCCCTCCTGGGCCACCCCCAAGAGATGCAGCAGCATCACCATAGCAATATTGGAAAGCACCTCCCTTTTCTCCAGCAACCCTGTCAAGAGAGCCTTCTTCTGACCTCCAAGCAAGGCCTTCCCAGAGAGGAGGGGTCCGCTGATGAAACGCTGCTGGCAGGGATGCTTTCCTGGAGGAGCCCTGCAACCCCGAGTTGGTGCACCCATTTCCTCAGCCCACTTAGAGATCACAGGCCTAGAAAACAGGCCAGCAAAGATCCGGAGAACAAGGCACACCACATTTCAACATTTTTAATCAAACAACGTGGAAAGGGCAGCCTGCTCATTTTGATTCTCCACTGGGTCATTCAATTAAATGTGAGATTCTAGGAAAACGTGAACCCCCCTCACCATATTTTCCATTAGTAATAATAATAAAAGATAATTATTGAGCCTGTCCATCAGATATTCCAGACAAGTGTACCTCTATTTAATTAACTGCTAATTGAGATATGAAAGAACCCTGATGTCTCTCCCACACCCTGGCTTTATTAAGCCTCAGAAAAATCTTTCTCAGAGAAAAAGAAACCTAACTAGTGAAGCCTGAGCCCCTCTCTGGGTGAGGTGAGGAGAAGGACCCCTCTGAGGAGGGGTCACCTAACAGTGTCATCTGGGTGTCACATGAGGATGCTGAGGGGATGAGGCGGAGGGAAGAGAGTTCTCCTGGTGTCCACTCTGAGCTATTCCTCTGACGTGTGTTAACTAAGTCTTCGTGGCAACCCAGGAAATGGCATCCCCATTCCACAGACTAGAAAATGATGCTAAGCTGGATGAAATAAACATCTTTTATAAACGCACGTGGCTGGTAAGAGAGAGGGTTTGAGCCTCCCCTGTGCATTCCATGGGTTGTTCCAGCAGATACCAGAGACAGAAAGGGCTTCCAAGTCTCCACCATTACTGACAAAGCAAAAAAGCATTCATGGTGGCTGCTGTGCTTGTGAGCCAGCATCCACACCCTGGGGGCCCTCCCACATTCAACCAGAGAACCTGTGCATCCAACAGTACATTGCAGACACAATGAGGTTAGTCACAAAGCCATAGAGGCTTTCGCCTTGCTGTCTTCCAGATTGCTCATGCTGGGGGAGCCAGCACCACCTTGTAAGGAAGCTCAAGCAACCTTGCAGAGGCCCATGTGGGATAAACAGAAGCCTCTTTCAACCACCAGCATCACATAAGCGAGCCCTCTTGGAAGCCGATCCTTTATCACAGCAGGTCTTTAGGTGACTGCAACCCACGACATCTTCACGGAAACCTCATCAAGGACCAGAGCCAGAACCATCCAAATAAACCATTTCTTATTTCCTGACCCATAGAAATTATGCAATAATAAATGGTCATTTTAAGTCACTGAATTTGGACGTAATTTGTTATGCATCAGTAGATAACAAATTGAGAATTCATGAACTTTTTACAGTCTGCTGATTGCAAAGAACTGCCAATACCAGGGTCAGAGAAATTCTTCTGAGAAACATTCACACTTGTATGCCTGAAAACACGAGTCTGAGATAACAGCCGTTCAGGGTCCCTCCCGGTAGGAGCCCTAGTGAGTTTAAGAGGGAATGTGGGTCAGACAGCCAGTGGCTGGCCAGGTTTCCCATTTTAAGATGACTAAGCACAACTTGTTGATGGTTCAGTCTGGTCCATTGTTCAGCAGCCAACTGCTGTGAGAATTGAGAAAAAGTGAATTGATCATATTTTGGGGGATTGGGTAATTTTGTCCAGAGCTGGTCAGCATCCTTGGAATCAAATAGCTATTACTGGGACATCTCCAGCCGTTCTCAGTACACAAACCCACACCATCCAAGCACTGAGGTCTAAACTGAATACCAAAATGAACGTTGCTGTGAAGTCTGAAATCCCAGTGGTGTTGGGCTGCTGTCTCACCTGGCCTGGCAGGTGTCTTTTTTTCTGCCCACGACTCACCTAAGTCAAAGGGGAAAACCCACAAGGCTTTGGAGAAAATCTGTGACTGAAGTCAGTAGGGACTGTACTCTGCGGACTGCCCAGATCCTCAGTCTTGCCTGGGCAGGCAGGGCAGAGAGCCCTTGCCACCAAGTCCCAGCCAAGCCCCTCATGTGGCTGAACTCAGCTCCAGTACAAGAGGGGTCAGTGTGTGATGAGGAAGGAACGTGTACTGCACATTTTCTGGTCATATTTCATAGAAAATGTTTTTTCCAAGATGAGCTGTTACAAGTTGACCGTGCTGTGCGGGAGGGTTTGAGAGAGTGTGCAGGAAAAACGCACCAACTGGCAAAGTCGACAGAGTCAGGTCCCCACATTCTTGCTGGTGTCTCCCAGGGGACCCTGGCCTCTCCTGCAGGGCCTCTGGAGGTCTGGAGGCCGAATGCATGAGGCAGCACGTGCCCTGTGGCGGGCATTTCTCGCAGCTAAGGGTTTCGCCTCTGGACTTGCTACTGTAGGAGTTGTCTTCAGTTTCTGTCCTAATCGTCCCCTGCCTTGTCTCTAGTGTGAAAATCTGCTCTGAGAGAAGGCCTTGTGTGATACATTAGGGCCACACAACTTGTTAATCAAATGAAGCAGATGTATGGGTGAGGCGACATGTTCTATCACAAGGGCCATTATGTTGGGTTCGTGACGAGCTTCACTCTAACAGGGCAAGTGCGATTATGACTTGGGGGAGTTAGCACACACTTGCTCAAATTCAATTGACAACTGCTCAGCCCACAGCTGGAAACTTGTTGTGTGTGTGTGTGTCACCCTGGCCAGTTCTGAGACACAGGAGCTCTGTGAGGGCAGAGGCTGTGTCCTCTTCTTCCTGACCCCTGTGCCTGGCATGGGCACTGCCAAGTGACTGAAAAACTAAGTGAGCTCACATATCCAGGTTCGACATGTCTGTATGTGGGTGGGTGGGAGTGACAGGAAGTCTATAAGGACATGCTCCGGGCTGGCAACACAGACTGGGGGAGTGTGGATGATGCTAGGACGGGGAGGAAATGGTTAAAGCCAAGCAATGGAGAAGAAAGATGGTGCTCCTGGAAAGCCTGGACGTGAAGCATGATCTTGGAGTAGAAGTATTTGTACATGTGCATAAGTTAGCTGGAGGGATGGTGTGCACGCATTCAGCCAGAGCAAGTCGCAGAGTATTTCAGTTAAAACGACAAACAGAGCACCCCATATATCTGTAATCTATGGCTCATTAGGTTTAAACGAGCAAAGGGGAGGCTATCTATTGTGGGTGCGATGACACCAACCAAGAGAGACACTCGATTCCACAGCTGCTGGGAGTGGTGGCTGCTGGCAACTCACAGCTGAGTCCCATTTCAGGAATTCAGGCCAAAAAGAATGTCTTTACCCAAAGATGCACCCACCCAAAGACTGGTCTATATGCTACCCAAAGGCCTGGATTCCTCCTCACTGTAGAATAGAACACCCTCCAGCTGGTTTGGCTTCCTGTGCTCTCCCACAGGTGTTGGGACTCACCAGAGTGTGCCAGTGACCCTTCTGTGTGCATATTATGTTTTGGCCTTCCACAGGTGGAAGGATACATACCAGTTCTATTAAAATGTTACCTAAGGGACCAAGACGGGGAGGAAAGATTAGTTTCTTGTGTATCTATCTTCCTGTTATTGATTCCCTTATTAGAGTATGCATGTATCACTTAATATTAAGGCTATTGAAGGAAGAAATTAAAAATGTACCCACAAACATGTCAGTTGAATGAATGAATGTATGGCCTCTCTCTTGTTGGAGAAATAGATAACGATTCAATAGCATGTGGAAGGTATGTATTCAGCGTGTAATGAAGGGAACTGAAGGGGATTTTGTCTATGCTTTGGATAATAATGTTTGATTTAGTTGGTTCAAAAGAGATCAGGCTGGTTTTCTGAGAGTGAGGTCAGCACCTCACAGGAGGATAAGAAAGAAGTTAACAGGTGGAAGAAAAAAGGAGAGGGTGTTTTAATTCTATGAACGGGAGAGATTGTCTCATATCAGAGCTCTCTGCCTTCAAAATAAGCTAAAAAATTTTGCAGCTACAATCCAAATTGCACTGTCTGAAGGACTTGTCAGTTCTAAAATTTTCTGAGCAGATAGGTTTAAACTGGAAGAGGAAAATCCCTGGCATTTATATGACCTGCGACATCTCTGGGTCTCAGGTACCAGGAAACCCATCATGACCAACCACCGCCTTCCCAATGACAAACCCCAGAATCCTTTGCACTGCTTCCCTCTCCAGGGAGCCCAGGCTGATGAGCTGGAGAAGTTCCCAGAGACTGACTCTATTTGTCCCTCCAGAACTGATGATCTTTCCACTTCCTCCAATTCTGAGGTTCCATGCGGTTCTCTAGGGAAGGTGAATTCATTCAGGAGTATTCAGATGAACAAGTCTACACCTTAGCTTGCCCCTCAGATGCCAACCGGTTTTTGCAAATGCATCCTCTTTAGGCACCTATAAATGAGATCCCTGAGGCTCAGTGTCCCATGTGGAGAAGGTTTGGCAGGTTTGGGAGAATGAAGACCTTGAAGGCATAATTACTGAGCTACCGACTGTGCTGACAGGTCCCTGGAAGTTGTGTAGGGGAGGTCTGGCCCTGATTGAAAAGCCTGGCAAGTTCCCACTTGCAGGATGTCCCTCCTTCTGGTGGTGGGGTTCAAGCTGAGAAAAGTACTCCTTGCTCTGCATTCATTTTTTCACTGAGTCTTTATAAAATATTTCTGTGCTGAACTATGCTTGGGACAGAGCTAAAGCAGGGAGCAGGACAAAGTCTCTGACCTTGAGGAGAGTCCAGAAAGACCCTGAGGGCCCAAGTGAAAATGGCCCACACTAGGAGGTTTACAATAATGGCGGCCTTCATAATGTAGGAATGTTCAGTGTGCCGAGAATGCTAAGGACACTTTAAAGGGGGTACAGGTTTGTGGGGAGGGGTTGAACGGGAGGCTTCCTGGAGGTAGTGTCAAGCATTTTTCAGAATCGAATCATCTAAGAATGCGTTGAAGTCACCCTCAAAGAGCTTGGATTTGTTTCATAAAACATATTCTGGATTTATAATCGTTCTATGCATTGGTATCTTAAACATTTGTCATTTTATTGCAAAGTATTAGAATGAATGGGAAAAAAATCACATAAACAAAACTCTGCAGAGAATAAAATAATGAACAGCAATTTTCTTTGCTGTAGAACAGCACCTTCAAACTATTAGTGAGGAGATAAGGTGTTTGGGATGGAAAGGGGAAGCGAGCTTCCGTGTCCTACAGTCATAAACGTATGCTTTATTCCTGTTTCAGGCATCCAGACTGTCCCACCGCACGGAGGGCAGATCTCTTCTGGAGTTAGGATTAAAGAGCAAGCCGAGAGGTGACCCTGAGACTCCATCACAAAAGGTACCATTTGCTTTGAACCTCTTATCATTCCTCACTCCAATGGCCAGTTCCAGGATTTCACTGGTAACTGCGTATTCCCCAGGATCTGAGGTTCTTAGTCACAGAAACAACAGCCTGGGGGATAGTCTCCCTGAATGGAGGTAGCCTGCAGTGGCAGTTCTGCTGGGCTCAAAGCGGTTTCTAAAAATGCTGGAGAAAGTGGGTACTAAGGTTTTTGGCATCTCATAAAATATTTCTGAAATGCATTTCATGATACACTTGGTAATAAAATTGTGCTACTGTGCTCAGTCCCTCCAGGAGCCTAGACTTGATTCCCAGCCCACCCGCGCCTGCACCCAGGCCGCATGAATCAGTGCTAAATTATTCACCAGCCTGATGCTAAAATTTCTCGAGTTCCAAAACCCCTAATAAAGTATTATGAAAAAATGTCCATCTCTTTATCTCTATCCATAACTATTTATATGACTAGAGGAAAAAACCTGTCGTTTTATTTCTTTTAATTTAAAAGCTTTCCTAATTCCTTTTTCCTACCACATATATATGTCTAAAGAATTTTCGGGTTGAAATAATAAACTCTAAAAAATGGTCCATGGGAGAAGGTGCTGAGGATTCAGACTTGACAGGCACAATGAATATTTGACTCCCGTAAAAACTTTCCATGACACTCATGGACTTGGGGACTTTTCAAACAGGCATGGCCCTTTTTTTTATTGTACAAAATGATGAAGACATACCCACAAGCCTTCCCTCTGTTTATGCAATGCTAAAGTTTGTTCAGGAAAAAACTCACTCGTCTCCTTCCCAAGACCCACCCCGTCCCCATCACTCCCTCCCTGTCCCCATCACTCCCTCCCCGTCCGTCATGGTACTTTGCAGACACTGTCAAGGCGTTTCCAATGCCCCACATGTGAATCCACTCAGAATGTCCTCAGCAGCATCCTGCCTCACTTGGAGACCCTTGACTGCAATGTACCCCAGGCCATTTATAACACCTTGAACATTCAAGGTCACAAGAGAGGACATCACACTCAGCTGACTGTCAACCATTCATATTTAAGGGTGAATTGGTTAATTTCTTGCTTCTGGGCTATCAGTTGGTTGAGATCAAGTTCTCTACAACCAGAGCTGGAACAGGATGGACCAGCTAGGCAGCTGCTAGTGGCACCTGTCATAAAAGCATCACTGGAAATACATTAAGATAGAGATATCTTCACTTATCAGCACCGTGCTCAGAGAAAGTGCTTATATAAATGAAGGCACATTTGACAAACTGCTCAGATGGGGGATTAAACTCTCCACTCAAAGAATTTGTTCAAATAAAAACATGCAGTCTGTAAACTGACTTCTAAGTTAGGGTTCAAGGTGAGCATGGGATCTGGGGTGCTGTCACCCTCTTCTCAACAGATGTTGAATAAATATTTAAAGAGCATTGGCTTAAATGTGAGATGAGTTCTTAGCAGACAAGTGCACCATGCATTTCACCTAGCCCTGCTGTCTGAGGCTTTAGTGGAGGGGTGGGAAGGGTGAAGAGCGAGCCAGGTCCCTGCCTGACTCTGGGAGAAGGCAGGTAATGGGAGAGGGAAGGCTACTGGAGATGGGTCCCCGTCACATCTGGAGACAGCTTCACTCCAGCAGCGAGGACCCTGCCCTTGGCCTCACCTTTGGAAATCAACGTACAGGCTAAAGCAGAGAATGCTCATGAGCCTGCTGTTTGCTAAATCACCAGAGAGCCGCACACATACCAGGACAAGCTCCCGTTCAGTCTAGGGCTGACAGGAGTTGCTGGGCCCAGCGAGAGTCAGACCCAGGTGGACGTGAGGGGTCTACCCTGAGGCAGCGAACAGCGAGTCCTACTGGTCCCCTGAGGGTGGAACTTCTCCCAAGGCCACAGGGAGCAGTATTCAGAGGTGGTTCTTCAAGCACCAGCTGCTGGGCCAGATAAATCCGAAGCCACCTCTTGGTAGGGAAGCCAGACCATGACCCTGCTGAGTCTTTTCACATGTGCAGGACCAACCTCACAGGAGGTCAGGCCTTGTCCAGATAGACTTTCCCTCACGCACACTTAGGAATGGCTGTTTACTAATGAGCTTGGTGCTGGAATGGCAGAGGTTAGCAAACGGGAAGGCAGCCAGGGTGTCGCTGGCCCTCTGACCATTCAGACCAAGGCATGCCCACCAGGCGGGTCCGAGCTGCCAGGAGCAGCGTGTTCCTGTCTTACCTCCAAGCCCCACATTCGCAGGCAGCTTATTTGAAGAGCTGATTAGATGGGCCTTTAATAACATTAAAACTTAAATGGCCCCAGATAGCTTTCAGCTCCTTGCCAAATTGAGATAAATGTGGTATTGGGGGATCTGAGCTCTCAGCCTCATGGCTGGCCTGGACTGCGGGAGAATTCCGAGGCTCTCTACCCTCCCCTGTGCTTCTTTGCAGCTGAAACCTGGTTTATGTACCTCTGTCCAGTCCCTTTCATCTGAAGGTCGATGACTCTGTGTGTAGAATTGCCTCCAGGATTGCATATTTTCAAGGAAAGCTAAGTTGGGGACAAGGGGCTTCGAACTGAATTCTTTCATTTAATACACTGTGTATGGAAAAATTCTCCCCTGTGCCCCTGGGAACTTTCAGTTCAGGCGACTACCTTTACTGATCAACCTCTGTTTAGCCATTTAATTCAATGCTAATGTTGTTCATACCAGACTTTGGCAGAGGAGAGCATAAAATGATCAGAAATGTGAACGTTTCATCGCACGAATACGTGCAGGGTCCTCTGTAACTCTTACAGGAGGGTTCCTTCCCAAGAAGGACACACACCTTCATCAAGTAAATAGTTACAGCCTTCCATTTGAATTCCCTCTGTAAATTTTAAAAAAGGTAAAACAGACTTGGAAAAAGGAGTTTTTAAAAAGCGAATATAAACAAATGGTCCAATGCTGAGGAAAATGGATCCTTACAAACAAACCCAAATTGTGCTGTCCTCTCTTCCTGTTGTTCCTCAACAAAAACATGCAACTAGGGGTCCCCAGAAAAATCTTGAAACTCCCCAAACCATGGTTTGCTCTTTTAGATGTGGGCGGTCATTCAAGAAGTGTCTTTGGGCTTAAACTTCCTTTCAAAAAGCTCAATAAATATAGATGCTCTTTCCATCTTACAGATGAAACTAGACCTTGGGCTTAAACTGGCCTTTGTGTTTGGGTGGGGAAAGGCCACCTGCCCTGTTCTCCTGAAAGGAAGCTGAGGATCCCTAGGACCGAGGCCAGGAGAGGACAGGGACCTGGGCCTAGGCAGAGCTGTGAGCCGTCTGCCCCTGCTGCTCTGGTCCCACACTCGTCCCAGCCTCTGGAGACCACCGGGGGTTTTAGGAGGACTTAAACCGTGGCTGGGATCAGAAACTACAATTGGAGGCAAATGTTGGGTTTTGCAGAAGTTGGGCAAAACACAGCTCCGGAATCGCCATGTTTAGCTCTATCCCTAACTCCCATCAGTGAGGGCTCCTGTGGGTGTGTCCCCTGGAGGGGAAAAGAGGGAGGGCAGGGGACTTGGCAGAGCTGGTGCTTAGCCCCTCACCCGCTGGGAGTGCCCTCGTTGCCTAGTCTGATGCGCTCTCACGAGGAGCAACTTACCTACGAGGCTGCAGCTCCCTGCAGGACTTTTCTAGCACTGAGTGTGTGTTTTCTCTCAACATCTGTGGTTTGCATGTGGAGATGCGGTGGCATGGCAGGTCAGCTGGCAGTTCGATTGGAGTTCCTTCTTCCTCTACCTCCCCTTCCTTCCCACCCCAGCCTCTGGTCCATTCATTGACCTCCACTGTCCCTTTCCTCATTTCTATTTTCTCTCAGTTCCCTTTCTTCTGCTTATAGACAAGATCTGTCTCCACTGAAACAGCTTTCCCTTGATTTCCTGACCTGTATCACCTCCTCATACTGAGCTCTGTGGAATATTCTACATTCACTTCTCACACGCATTCACCCTTTAATCCTATGGAAAATGGTGCGTCCTACCCACCCTGGCAACAAGCCCCATGTCATCTGGCAGATGGTCATTGAGCGCACACTGTGTGCCGTGCCCAGTCTAGAGCCATACCACGAGCAGGACACACTCTACCAAGAAAGGCAAGCATGCCTACCCCTGCCCCAAAGTACAAAGTGGTGGGAAGTGGGGTGATGGGGCTACGTGCTGTGGAGAGGCAGCAGGAATCATCAGCCCTGCCTTGGGAGCAGGAACAAGCACGACAAGTAAGGGAGTTCCCCAGGACGGATGCCTGAACTTGAACTCTGTTTGAGAAGAATGGATGGTTTAAAGGTGGGGGCAACACAATCAGGTTGCCTGCAGAAAGGGCACAGGGAGCAGCATGAGGAGGGAGGTCCAGTAAGAAGCTGCTCTGACAGTCAGGATGAGGGGGGATAGAGCCTGGACCACCCTGCAGCCCAGGGGTGGAGAAGGGGGCTCCTCGCCTCCCCTGCTCCCCGACCCTCCCCAGCTGGAAGCTCCATGCCCCAGAGCGGGGACTGCGCTTCCTCACTGCACTTACTCAGCTCGTCTTACCCGTCGTTTGTTCGTTTCTCTAATGTCCCTTATCAAATTGGATCTTTGTTTCCCGGTCCTCAAATTATAGTACCTTGCTCATTGTAAGAGCTGAAGAAAAGGTTATTTAGTTGAATTGAATTTTCAAGAGCTTCAAACCATGAATAATTGAGGAATCAGCCATGTATAAGTGCTTGTCATTTACATAATTGTGTAAACAAGCTGCTAAAAAATTTGTAGTATTCCCATTATTTTTATTATCCCAGAATGCCCTGCTCTCGTCCTGGTTCTCCAGGTTTCAGGGAGATAGTAAACACACATTCTCCAACACACACAAGTGGCAGAGGAACTGCTGTCCTCACCTCCCAGGGCAAAGGAAGCGGCTGAAGGGAGGGAGCAGATGAAGGCATCGGTGGAAGGTGAGAGCCACGTATGCTGGAAAGACGCTCTCTGAAGAGACAGAAAGGCAGAGGCACTGCATGGTGGGCCACTGCAGAGTCCCGGAGGTCAAGGTGCAGAAACAAATTGATTAAGCTAAGTACTCGCTGAAATCACTTTCCAACCTACCGTCGAGCATTGATCACAAGCAGGACCCATATTTACAGTGAAAAGCTTCTGTGAAAGGCCCCTTTGCTATGTCATCAAAGCAAATTTAAATAGTCTGATTCTTCCCCAAATGAAAGTGTCTACAACAGAGTTAACAAATATCCTAAGGAGTTAACTGAGGCTTCCGATTTCATGATTGAGTTTCTTTGTGTGTGGACCCTGTTGGCCTGTAACAGCTTCTAATGTGGCATCTTTTTATAACCCTGAGGATTAATTACCTCTCTCTCTCTCTCTCTCTCTCTCTCTCTCTCCTCTCTCTCTTCTCTCTTCTCCCTCTCTCTCTTCTCTCTCTCTCTTCTCTCTCTCTCTCTCTCTCTCTCTCCCCCTCTCTCTCTTCTCTCTCTCTCTCCTCTCCCCTCTCTCCTCTCTCCTCTCTCTCTCTCTCTCTCCTCTCCCTCTCTCTGTCTCTAATCCGAACGATTTGGACTGTGGGTGGGCCCTCTCTGTGGTGGCTCCCCAGTTATCAAACACAACCCCTGCTTCTAGGAGGCCAGAAGTCGGAAACGTCCTGGGCCTGGACTGTGTCGGGCACGCTTGGCCAGAGCCTGCAAGTCTCTGACGGGACATTCAGGCAGCAGGGAAGCAGAGGAGAAGAGGAGTGAGGTGGAACACAGGCCAAGCCAACAGACGGGGCTGAGTGATGTCTGTGAAATCCAGAGCTTGTGCCTCGGGCCACAGGACAGGGACACATCATGCTTCACCTCTCAGACTTAGGAGGGTAATTTTAAACCCAGGAAACGAACAAAATAGCAGAGCATGGCGATGAAATTAAGCATAGAGGGACTGAGTCGCTTACGGGACCAGAGGCCTAAATAGGACCCAGACTGCAGGACTTGCGGAACTGCCGAGGCACGGAGACCTCCCGGGAGTTTTGAAAAGAAAGGTTAAAATGTTCTGTGACAAACTACACCAGTTTCACATCAGGTGCAGGAAAGGGGGAGGCAGGCCACGGGAGCATGGCTCCTGGGCCTATGGAGAAGAAGAGCACAGGAGGGGAAGGAGGAGGACAGGAGAGGAAGAGAGGAAGGTCGCCCAGGGCCGCACAATTGTCTTGGGTCCCCTGGGCACCTGCCCTACCCCTGTGACTGCCTTGGCCCGATACCCACAATCAGAGGCGGGAAGTGCTCCCGTGGACCCAGCCACCTCGGGGACTGGACTGGAACTAGCTGCTCTGTTGTCTCCCAGCCACACAGCGAGGCAGTGTTTCCCTCAGGTTTGCCTGGGAGGCATGTGGCTGATATTGCAAACCTTATGCCTTCCAGAATGATCTACTAAAATAAATTGTTATTTCTAACTGACACAGACTGGCTTTACACACTTGTGGGACACAGGGTGGCATTCAATATTCGTGTGCAATGTGTCATGATCAGAATCCAGTAATTGGTGTGTCTATCACCTCAGACATTCATTGTTTGTTTGTGTTGGGAGCATTCAAAACCCTCTCTGCTAACTATTTTGAAAGAGTCAATTAATCGCTGTCGGTTATAGTTATCCCATTAGGAGTTATTCTTCCCTCCTAATGCACCCCTGCACCCAGTGACCTCCTTCCTCCATCCTGCCCTCCCCGCATTCTCCCCAAGCTCCAGTAACCAGGGGACAAGTGGTGTCTGTCTTTCTGTATCTGACTTACTAGACTTAATGTAGTCACGCTGACCTTTGACAACCAAATGTTCATAGCACTAACAATTGGGTATAAAGAATCCTCAGAAGTTCCAGAACAAATGAGATGGTTTCATTAGCTGAAGGCTCTGGAGCCTCTGCAAGAGATGGAGGAGCTGGCAAATTATGGACAATATACTAGATGCCTTTCCAGAAAGTTCTATGGAGAACAGGGACCAATGAAATCTATTTTGATTGACAACTGTGAAAACTCCCTGTCTTGAAAATTCTTCCCCCAACCCACCCTCAACCTCACCCAAATTTGAAGAAAAAATTTTAAGAAAAGAGAACAAATAACACTGGTCCCTCACGTTGCCTGAAATGTTTCTACCATTTGAGAGACAATCTTGTCAGGGTATCGTCTCTGCCGGATTTCCCTCCTGAGAGGCAGGTGCCCCCTGAGACAGCTGTTTATCCACACCAGAATGCTAATTATTTTAGTATGTTATTTCCTTTCTAAGAGGCATGGGAGGAAGACAGTGCAGAAAAGAGTGGGGGAATGATGACAGGAGATGAGGGTCGGGGAACAGTGGCAGAACAGGGGCTCTGCCAGGAAGGCAGGTTGGGGTGGCCAGGGTAAGGGAGGGTGGTCTGGAGGGCTGAGGAGTGGAGAGAGGGAGGGAGTTGGGAAAGCATGATGGAGAGAAGCTGGACTCCAGCTCGCTCCCCTGCAGTGCAGCCTGGAGCAGCGCTGACCTTCACTCCGACATTCACATGGGGCGTATTCATGGGCCACCTGAGAAGCCTCAGCATTGCTGGAGAGGGCAGTATAGGGGCAGGAATTGAGCAGGGTGGGGCCATCTGTGGGGCTCTGCCAGGTGGCAGGCTGAGTAGATGTGTTTGCAGCCAAGTCAAGTCCAGTCGCAAGTTTCTCATCAAGCACAGGATGAGAGGGCCTAAGATCAGCCCAGTGTGGAACAACTGTGGCCATGGGCCAGGGGAGGGCCGGATTTCAGGCTGAGTCAGCAGAGAGCAACAAAGCTGGGGAATGATTGAAGAACTGTACTGTTGGGAACTCTGATAATCTGATCCCAGAATCACAGACTCATCAAATGTTCCATCTAGGACTTCAGAGATCATTCCAGGCCAGGGGAAAAACAGGCAGGGCCTGAGAGGTCAGGATCTGTTGAGTGCTTCTTATATGCTAAGTACCGTTTGGATCACTTTATAGGTCTTAACTCAATTACTCCTGCCAACAGCCAGTAATAGTAGGTACTGTTATTATCTCTATTTTATATTATCTCCATTTTATAGACCGGAGATTGTGGTACAGAAAAGCTAAATAATTTGCCTGAGTTCCAACTATTTAGAAAGCAGCAGAGCTGAGACTTGAACCTAAGCTGTTTGAACTTGAGACTGTGTCATGTAAATAAATAAACCCAGAATGACTGGTGCAAGATCACATAGCCAGACCCCAATAAGGGAAGCAGGCCACCTTTTGTCATTTGAATCCCATCACACTCAGGTTAGAGTGTAAGCATCACTCGTGAAGGCTGACGGCCCGTCCCGAGAGGTTGCAGCAGATCTGGTAGCAAAGACTCCTAATTCCTACTGTGAGCTGAAGGTTGACTGGAAGGGAAGCCGGTCACCCTGGGGAACAGCCGATCTCTCCCTAATCGAGGAGTTGTCATGGATTGCAATGCGCTTGGTTGGAGCATGAGGACTAAGGAGATGACGGCTCAGGAAGGGGGAGCAGGTGTACCTTGCCTTGAGGAGGAGGAGGAGCTTGAGGTAACAAAATGATAAAGTGTATCGATGAGATTTTAATAGGGATCAATCCAACAGCAGCAGACCATGAGTGTAAAGGTGAAGGAAGAGCGTGATGGGCGTCCGGTTATTCAGTCACCTGCTCCCACTGATGCTGGCTTTGTCAGGCACTGAGGGCTCTTGGAAGGAAACAAGGTCCAGTCCATCATGAGCTTAAATTTTCATAAAAGCAGGGCAATCATAAACAACTGCCCCTTCCCCAAACACCGCACCAGGATATCAGAAATGTAGGCGTGCCTCTCATGTTGCTGGCATGGCCTTGAACTGCCCTGAAGAAGATGCTGGTAATCAGAACACTCGAAGTCAGGCAGCTGGAACGGAGGCCTGTGCAGATGAGCTGTCCCTGGAGGAGGATCGTTAGTGTGTGGCTGTTACAGAAGGAGAAGTGAGGATGGAGGCGCCCGTGGTAAATAAGAGTAACAATGGCAAGAGTGGAATTGCCCTGGATGGTGGCAGACCTTTTGTAGTTAACATTATCATGGGTGATTTGTGAAGGGAAGAGGGGGCTTCGAGCATAAGGGAGATGTTGGAGAACATGTCTAGTGTGTAATAGGGACACCTGGAGCTGTATCAAAGGTGGCCGGGGTCTTGCATTGTAGAGGGGTGGATAAAGACGTTGGAACTGTTATGGCAGCAATTACGATTGTAACTGAGGTGATAATAAAGATAATGGACCTGTAATTGAAAAGCTGATGGCTGTAAAGGAGAAGGTGAGGGCAACTGACATGGAGAGGGGGTGATAGGGGAGGTAATGGCGGCTGTGTGAGAGGTAATGGAGTTATAATGTAGACGATGCGAAAGGTAATGGAGTTATAATGCGGAGATGACTATGGAGTGGGGGGAAGAGAGGACCATTCTAATGGAAGCCAGAGGGACTGTGTGATACAGGTGAGAGTGGTATGCAGAGAATTCCTCACCACAGCTGGCGCTGTGGGTGACCAGGAAAATAATGAACAGCTGCACCCAAGGTCCTCATTACCGCAGGCATCCTAATGGACCCTGGAATAAGATAATGATGTTAATGGAAAAGATGAGGACTGCGTGAAAGTCAAGGGCCTTGTGACGGTATTTAGAGACTGGAGGAGGATTGGGGGTTCAGGGTAGAGCCAGGTGGACACAGCTGGAAGGCCCAGGGCTGAGGGCCTGAGGGATGTCTAGGAGACACAGCCCTGTGGGTTGTTGGTTTACACTGCTGCTCTTTCCTGTGCACGGTGCGTATCGTGCATGAGGCTGGTCCAGGCTGAGCAGACCTGAAGGGACAACAATTGGAGCTTATAATTTTAAGTTTTCTTAAGTAGGCATGACAACACACTAGCCAATTTACAGCACTTCTGTGAGCAAATGTGCAAACAGAGAAGTTGGGAAATTGTGAGTTTCCAGAAAAAAAAAATGAGTGAATGGTTATTTCCTTTTGTCGGTCTATCTATCTATCACTATTCATCCATGCATCCATCCATACCACTAATACCTCTCCAAGATGGGGACATGGGGGCTCATTTCCAGGGCTCACTGTGTAGAGCTCCTTAAGGGGAGGAGGGTCCATGGCAGCTTTGCAGCCTGGTGAGCTGGGCTCTGAGAAGGACCCAGGGAGCTGGCATCAAACGGATGGACAACCCAAGACCCACAGCAGGCAGCCAGGAGGATGGGCCAGACCCAGAGTTCACAAGGGGATCAGACACAGCCAAACAGGGTCACCGTCTGGACAGGAGATGTGTATGAAACAGGTATTCTGTGTCCCTGGAACTCGAGTGACCACCCTCAGACTCAGCACATCAAAACTACTGAGAAAGCTTGGACAAAAATCCCGATTCCTAGGTCCCATCTCATGGGGAGTCTGGTTCTGTTGGCTTGTGTCTCTGTACCCTTGAATCTTTTCTATTTTTCCACTGTCAATCTGCTTTCCTTATAAGGAGATGGGGAAGAGAAGAGGTGACAGAGTTTGAGGGAGTAGGCCAAACCAAACTGTAGAGCCAGTCTGCCCCACAGAAGGATCCGACTCTCTTCCACCTGCACACACCACCAGCACCCGGGTGCTCTACCTCCAGGGAAGGGTCGCACAACTGATGGAGATGGAGCTGGGAGGCAAATGCCAAATGGCAAAAGTCAGCGTGGGCCCTGTCTCTCCAGAGCAGGAGGGAGCAGAAGGACAGGAACTGACATGTACCCAGAGGTGGAGGAGAAGGAAGGTCCAGGGAGAGATCTCAGGGGCTCCAGCTGTGGGGCTGGGGGTGGGGCTGGAGGTGGGGGCTGTGCCATGCCCTACGGAAGGGGAAGGGCTCCCCTCCCAGCCCTCAGGCTTAGCCTTTTGTTCTCCAGGTTCTCAAGGATTCAGAAGTGGCAAAATCATAGAGTTTTTCAATTTATGTTTGGAATGTACAAATTATTCTGTCCTTAGATGACATGTGAGTGGTACACATGTCTCAATCAACAAAACTAGCAAGACGGTGTAATTATGTAATTAGTGCATTAAATAAAATGTACTTTTCAATTTCTGAATGAGTATTTCTCAACAGCCCCTTGTCCTAAGACTAACTGTTCCTTCCAGTAGACCATCATGGTTACATCAAAAGGAAAATCCTGGATCTCAGAGAGACAGAAACCCAGAGATCAATCCTGTGTCCCTGACGGGGATGCATGGAGTTCAGCCTCTACCTGATCCTCCTGGTAATGACTCGAGCAAGCTGTTGAAGGTGTGTTAGAGAGCGACTTCCTGAGTGTGGCCACTTCTCCCTGTCTCCCTGGTCATGACTCTTACGGGCAAGTGGACCACACAGTCCTTTCAAAACTATCCCTGGCTTTCCCAGGGATGCTGACCCGCTCGTGAGCAGCACCGCCTTAGTCCTGAGCCAGGCTGTCATTTGTGAGCTGCTAATCGCTCATTAGCCTCCCAGGTACCTCATGGGAGCCAGGACCTTTCCTTGGTTTGCGAGGGTGGTTCACTGGGTCCCCTTTAATAAAATTACAACTTCAGGAAACAAATCATTTATATCAAATACAACCCCATGGCTTCCTCTTATGTTAATCATTTCAGGCAGGTGCTATTAGGTAATTCAATCACTGGGCTACGCAAAGCTGCCACTGAATTAATGAGGAATGAACTCAAATTCTGAATAAGAAATTTTCTGAATAAATGGTTCTGAATAAAAACGTGGGAGCCAAGCCTATAATCACAGCAGATGACAACATTGTAAAATCGCATATTAAATGCATTCCTAGCATCCGTCTAGTCCCAGCCCACAAACTCTTCATGAGCCAAAAGACCATATTGTGGCCACCAGCAATAGCTTCCTACACTCACTGGGTTCTTGTTATTTCCTAATGCTTTCTCAGATGAGATCAGTACCTTTGGAAACCCTTATCCCAACTTAGAATAAATTTTAGTTTATCCCCAAGGTGTGTTTATAGCTCCATTCAGACTCTGGAATTTTCTCCCCTTGGTCTGGCCTATAAGCACGCAGCCTCTTTCCCCACCAGGACCTCCCCTCAAAACCACCAGGGTGATCTTTCCAAAACCCAGACCTGACCACATCACATGCCTGCATCTTCTCTATCCCTGCTGCCTTAGCAAGTCAGACACAGCAATCTGGGACCAGGCCTCTGTCCATCTTTCCAGGCTCATCCCTCACTAGTCTCTTAGAGACATTCCAGCCACACCAGTCCCCAGTGTTCTGTGCTCTCTCCTAGCACCTGCTCTTCCTCCCAGGAGACTGCCCACCCTCTCACCTTCTAAGTGCATCCCTCCTCATATCCCAACTCCCCCTTCCCACTGTTTCTAGACTGAGTGGGGCACCTTTCCTCCTGCTTCCTTAGCTCCAGTTGATGGATAGAGCTCTCAGCACCAGCTGTTGGAGTACAAGTCTTTCATCGAACTAGACTGACAACACCCCAAGAGCAAGACCCCAGAGCATTTAACCTTGTGTCTTCAGTGCTGAGCATATGGTAGACACATGATACGTATTTGACAAATGAATGAACCAATGGTACAATAAATGAAATCGTGGCTGGATAAATAAGTGATCCCCAAAGCAAGAGTCATGCTCATTCCAGTAGCCACGTGTCCACTCTCCAAGGCTGGGCAGAAGAACTTCAAGTTCCTTCATAGCCTCAAATTCCACAGTGAAGACTTGCTCAGGGATGAGTGGGTCTCCTGACAGCTCCTGACAGCGTCACCACTTCCTCCTCCTCCCGCCCATCAGTGAATGGAAATGAGAAGGTAGACTCTGCAGCCCGGGTGCCAATGCCTCCCTGCGGCAGGAAGCCACCATTAGCACAGCCACATGGCGTGGTGCCCCTAGGGTCCTTCCTTGGGCCCAGGCTTTCTGCTCCACAGGAAGTTGCTCTCACTCTGTACCCTGCGTTTGGTTTCCACAGAGCTGGTCACCTGGCACTTGTCACGCTGTGCTTCATCAGAGACTTAATCAGGTCTGGGTTTTAACAATGTGCTCGTCATGCTCACTTAACTCAAATTCCAGCCTGTGCAGGCAACAGTGCATCCTGCTCACTCAGTCCCGTGGCTTTGGCATTTAAAACTTTAGGGTTTCTCGTCAAGAACACCAAGTGTCTTTACCATTCCCTCAGACAGCAAGCCTCAACCTGGGTCCAGGTTGAAACTGTCCAGGTCTGGAGATGGCGCTGCTATCAAGGAAGCAGCTGTGTATTAATTTTCTATTGATGTCATAAAAAACGGCCATAGATGTGGTGACTGAAAGCCACACTGCGTTATCTAGGTTTGCAAGGGGGAGTCAGACATGGATCTTGTCCCGGTGTGGCGGGGCTGTTCCTTCCTGAGGCTCTGGGGAGAACCTGTCTCCCTGCCTTTGTCAGCTCCTGCAGTTGTCCAGGTTCCCTGGCTCCTGCCCCTTCTCCATGTTCAAAGTCAGTGACAGCTGATAGAGTCCTCCTCACATGACATCAGCCAGACGTCTCTTCTGCTGCCTTCTGCTTTTGAGGACCTGTGTGACTACACTGGGATTTCCCAGATAATCCAGGACAATCTCCCTATTGCAGAGGCAGTTAATTAGCAACCTCAATTCCCCTTTGCCACATAAGGTAGGGTATTTGCAGGTCCCAGACATTAAAACATGGTCGCTTTGGTTGGCCTTTATTTTTGCCTACTATATTCTGTCTGGCTCAGTCCATCTGAAAGGGGTCCTGCGTATCACTCCACTGAGTTCAGCATGGGCCTCCCACCAACAATATCACAGTCACCTGGGGATTTTTAGAAATACAGCCCCTCATGTTCCACCCCAGACCTTCAGAGTCAGACTCCACAGTTTCACAGATTCCCACGAGCTTAGGTTAAACACAGTAAATTAGAGAAACCCTGCAGGGAAAGAGCTCAGATGCTGGTGTTGAACAGGGATCTCATCTGGGAAAGTGTGTAATGATGGAAGGATCTTGAGGAACCCAATAAATAACACCCCTCTTCCCTACCAGGGCTCTGAACAAATAGAGACATAAGAGAAGAAGCTGTCCAGGTGGGGACCAAGGTCTCCCCTTGCTAAACTATTTGGTAATGTGAGTTTTACCTGTAGCTCTGACACTGAAACTCCCACTGAGGGGCTTCTTCATACCCAGCCAAGGCTGCACTGACAGCGGAGGGTCTTCCCACAGCCCCTGCAGGCAGAGCAGAGCCCATCAGGTGCATCCTGGAGCACATGCTTTCTGCAGACCAGCAGGACCCCTCAAAGGAAGGAAGAGAAGGAGGCTGGTTCCTCCTTCCAGACTCAGCAACCTGGTGGATCACTAGAGAGTGAGAAGATACAGATGGACCAGAGTGTTCCAGCTACAGAGCTGCCTCCACATGGGAGGAAGTAGACATCGGGGGAACAGGAGTTCCCTGATACACACTGCCCATCCCAGAGGGGTGGGGAGGAAATCAGTACAGCTACACAGGAAGAACCCAGTTACAAGTGTGGTCCAGCAGGTCCAGATCCTGACAACCCGCCAGAACCTCTCAAGAACTTGCTACAGAACGTGGTCTCTTAGACCCCTGCCCGGGGGATTCAGGTTCGGTAGATATAAGGTTGGGCCTGGGAACCAAGCAGACCTGAAATTCTATAGCACCTAAATCATGAAAAGTCCCTTTGATCATTTAGGCAGGACTTTACCTAAAGCAGAGAAAGTGGGTATTTGGCAAGACTCTTGATTACCAGTTATGGAAACCTGTTTGAGGGAGTTACCTAAAGAGGAATGTTTTGCAGGACTTCCAGATGTCATATAGAACACAGGGCAGGTTGCTGGAGGGACTGGCCCAGGACGTGGAAGGCTTCCTGGAGCTGGCAGTGTGTTCTCCCTGCCTGTCATTTCTGCTTCTCTCCATGACCAGAGCCACTTTCTCTCTTCAGGCCTGTGGGGAGCAGCATGTGAGTTGGCACAACTCCTGAGGGCACTGGGTCTCTGGAGACAGATCAGCACTCTTGTTGTCCCCATTCTAAATTCCAAGAACAGACAATCTGATTGACCCAAGTCAGGTCAGCTGCTCCCACCAGATTCAGGGGTTAGGGGTCACAGGATCAGCCCCCCATCTCTTCAAAATTAATGCCCAATAATTGTGTGATAACTTGATGTGTATACAATGTCTGATGATCAAATCAGGTAGTTAACGTTTCCCTTTCCTTAAACATTTATGCTTTGTTTTGGGATTCTTCAAACTCCTCTCATCATTCTTTATAAAATACACACTAAGTTGCTATAAGGCAGTCAACCCACTGTGCGCTGGAACACTAGACCTCATTCCTCCCAACTGGATTTTGCACCTTTTTGCATCCTCTCCCTGTCCCTTCTCCCCGCCCCTCCTCAGCCTCTATGACCTCTGTTCTGCTCTCAGCTTCTGTGAGACCAACTCCTTCAGTTTCCACTTGTGAGTGACATCACATGATTGTCTCTCTGCCTCCCTGTTGGAGGGAGGTTGCTTTTCACAAGTCATCACATTTGATGGGTATCCAAAGAGTCTACCAGAAGCTGCTGTCCCATTTCTATATTTTAAAAATGTCTTTTCCCCAAAGCCAGAAAATAAAAGAGAAAAGCTTGTGACTTTGAGAGTCTGATAAAGGTTGGTCAATATTGTTAATCTATACTTGGAATCCATCTCCTTGGAATAGCTGTCTTGGTGAAATCCTGGCCCTTAGGCCTCCTCCCTATTTACTTGAAATGGTCAGGGGCTGGGGATGTAGCTCAGTTGGTAGAGTGCCTGCCTCGCAAGCACAAGGCCCTGGGTTCAATCCCCAGCACTGCAAAAAAAAAAAAAAAGAAAAGAAAAAGAAATGGTCAGGGATGCTGACTTCTTTAGAGAGGACACTTCCATGGAAGTGGGCTCGCTTCCTCCCAGAGAGTGCAGGGCCCTTCTTAGGGCTTCCTCCTGGAGTGAAGAGGGTTCTTCTCTAGCAAGGCCTTTTCTAGGAGTGAATGCTGAATCCACTTGTGGTGGAATTACTTTCATGAGTGTCCACCTCCCAGCGGCCAGTTCTTCCTCCAGAGTCAAGGTCATGCCTCCCTCTTCCTCCAGCTGTAGCACCTGAGGTGATGTGTGCCCCTGAGCACTGTCCATGTGTGTTTTTCACTTAGGAATAAAGGAGAGGCATCGTTCCTCAAAAGCGTTCTGTAATACCATGCTTAGTGAGGAGCCACCGAGGACCAGGAGACAGCGCCCGGAAAGAGTCCCACATTCAGAGATGCTATGTAGGAGAGTCAGTGGTCACCTCACTCGGGATCCCAGGAAGGAAGGGCACTCCCCGAGGTGTGGCTATGTGACTGTATGTCCAGGAGTTAGGACAGGTGGCCCCACAGCTCACAGATTAAGTTGCCTAAAGACCTCCTCCTTTCCATCAGTGTCCCTGTCTTCATCCCGGTTTGCTCAGACCCCTGCGTCTCACTACCAGATACACCTGAGCCCCAGAATCAGGAGAGCTCCTTCTCAGAAGTGCACTGCCATTGACCATCACAGGGAGAGGGCGTGCAGACCCTTTATGAATGTTTATTTTAATTGCAGTAAAATAAAATCTAAGACTCCACAATGCATCACTCCATTTTAAAATCAATATCACAAGGCTCAAATATCTTTATCATGATGGTATTTAATTCTAAAAATGTATTTTGCAGCTCCTAAAATAGTAAAAAATAGCTTTGGCATGACAGTCGCCTGACATAAATGAAAACACAATTTAATGAAATGGTATTTCATGAATTTAAACTGAAGCAAATATTTGACGTTTTATTTAAATTAATTTGCTGTTCATGCTCTGCTGTTTCAATAGCGGGCGAGCTTTGTTTTATCATGTTTACCGCGCTGGGCTCTGAAACTTGCTGGTGCAGAAACAGAAGCTGAGGGATCCAGGGAGACCAGATTCTGAGGGTCCCCCAGGCCCACACTCTGGTTCCATTGGCAGAAAAAAATTGGCAGCATTTGGGCATGATGTTGTTCAACAAAACGCCATCCGCTGCTATGTCCCCATCCTCAACGAAAACATTCCAAGACCCCGGTGGATGTCTGAAAGCTCAGAGAGTAGCAAGCCGGATATACACTGCATGTTTTCCCCTATAAGCCCTGCGGTATTACATGCAATACCAGAGTCAGTCTGTCCTTCCGTGTTTATGCCCTGGCGTCTCCTTTGCATCACTACTCTTGCTCTTTGAAGCCATTATTAAGCAAATGAAGATCACTTGGACTCAAACACTGTGATATCACAATAGTTGAACTGGTAACCGAGATAGCTACTAAGTACTCACGGGCGGGTAGCATACATAGCATGGATACTCTGGACAAGGGTGATTCACGTCCTGGGCAAGGTAGAGCTGGCCAGCATGGAATTTCCTCAGCTACTCAGAATGGTGTTATATATTGATATATTGTTTCTGAAATTCTTTGTATTTCCAGACTGCAATTGACCATGGGTAACTAAAATGGAAAACAAAACCTCAAATAAGGGAGGACTACTTTAATGTCACTTCAGATGGAAACTGGGGTACAGATATGCTCATTAATTTACTATCTGGCCCTTAAAGAAAAGTGTGCCAACCCATGGATTTATAGAAAAAACTTGAGAAAAAATTTTGTTTTTATTTGAAATTCTAAGTTGCTATATTTGATCTGGAATGTTCCCCAGAGGCCCATGTGCGGAAGGCCTGGTCTCCAGCCCATGGTGCTATTGGCACGTGGTGGAACCTTTAAAAGGTGGGGCCTAGTAGGAAGTCTTTGGGTCGTTGGGTTCATGTCCTTGAAGGGGATTGTGGAGCCCAGTCCCTCCCTTTATCCCTCTTTTGCTCTCTTGCTATAAGGTGAGAAGTTCCACTCCACCATGGGCCCCTGCCATAATCTGCGACCTTGCCACCAGCCCAAAAGTAACAGGGACAACTAATCATAGGCTTCAAGCTCCAAAACTGTGAGCCAAAATGACCTTTTTTCTTTATAGGTAGATTGTCTCAGGTATTTGTTATAGGTACGGAAAGCTGACACACAGACACTAATACAATTTCTTTTTATAGCTTCCTGAATCAGTAATTTGTAGATCCAAGGAGGAGTTTTCTGACAGTTTATAGCTACATAAACTGCATCCAATTGTAGTCATTGCTTGCTTTATGTGACCACTAACCTGGAACAATGACCCCTCTCCTGGAAGAGGGTCTGGATCAACAGTGAGGGAGCTGATAACCACAGGATAGAGGTTGAGAGCTGATGACGGGTCCTGATCAAAATGATACATCAATTTTACACATATGGATGGCAACTTGGAGTGTTTTCTCTGTGGTTTTTGCTTTGTTTTGCTTAGCATTTTTGCTTTTGGGTAAAGGTCTTCACAACTCTAAGATAGAGTGCACTTAAAAGATGAAGATGTCCTTTATAGAAAAAAGAAAATAAAAAAACTGAACTGCAAAGAAGAAAGCCTAAATACATTTTTTAAAGAAAGAACTCTCTCCCACCACTTCCCCCCTCCCCTCCCCCACACACCATAAAGTTTGTCTCCACCATTTGGGAAACTTTTGCTCTGTTCACAGGGAGAAGAGGGAATTTAAAAACACAGTACAAGCCGGTTCCTGGACCAGCACTCTCTACTCTGCCCGAAGCACCATCTTCACTGGTCAGAGTTTAGATGCGGCCCATTCAAACCAGCCTCAGAAAGTGAATTGCTGGCTCGTTGGGCTTACTATCCAGCCAAGTCACCAAGGTGGCTGGGAACAACCCCTTCCTGGGGACCATCCTCTCTCCTGGCTTTTCTCCACCCCAGGGTCAGTCAGGGGAGGCGCTTTGGAAGTGCCATGAACAAACTCTTACACATGGGTCGGAGGGAGGCAGGGTGGAGTGCTTCAGACGCCCAGGCGGCTGGGAAACAGCAGAAGGAGATAAGAGCCGACACAGGCTGGCAGGGGGAAACCAGAGAGAAGAGCACAGAAGATGACATTTTTCTCAAAGATAACCTGGGAACAGGCTTTATCATGCAGAGACCATTTTCTCTCCCATCTCGAAACTCAAAAAGAAGAGAAAAGGATCAGTTCAATAGCAAAGTTCAGCTTAAGTAACCCTACCAGGTAATTGAAAAAAGCTTTCAGGTGTTTGGTTAAAAACATTTTTATACCGTTATCAAATAAAAACACCCCTGGTGGAAGACGAGGCCATCCTTCCTGGGCAGGCTCGGAGAAAAATAGGCATTGGAGAAGAGGAAAAAACTACCCACAAAGCATGGCTCCTGATTTTTCAATAGGAAATGAGAAAATTTAAGAAATTCTGTAGAGAATATCTATTTACTTGTAAGATACAGCGCTGGCCTTCAAGGAATCTGTAATCTACTTCTGGGGCAAGGATGGACTTATGTCATTAGAAAACAGGGTAAGATGGAGGAGTTAGAAAAGAGGGGTGCCAGGGAGTGCTTTGGAGTGCGCATCCGTGTCAATCATCTGTGGCTGAGCAGCCCGGTACCCTAAACTGAGTGGCTGGTTTGCAGAGGGCCAGGAATCTGAAAGCAGTGCTAGGTCGGTTCAGCCTCAGGGTCCCTCAGGGTGTCAGTCGAGCAACCATCTGGGGCTTCAGTCATCTCAAGGCACCGCCAGAGGAGGACCCACTTCCACACTCACATGGCCGACAGACGGCCTCAGCGCCTCCCCCCAGGATGTGGGCCTCTGCATAGGCCGCTTTGCAACATGGCGAGCTAGGTTCTGCCAGAGTGAGCAAACAGGGAGACGCCCCAGTCAAAGGCCCCAGTCAAAAGCCAACCTGGGAAATGATGTCCCATTGCTTCCGCCATGTTCTTTTCATTAGAAATGAGTCAGTAAGCCCAGTCCACACTCTAGGGGAGGGAATTGTACACAGGTTTGAATACCTGGGGGTAAAATAATCAGGGGCTCACCTAACGTCTTCCTGCCACACAGCCAACAGTGTTGTCCTGGGAGAGGTTGACAAACCGTAGTCAGGGGGCTGCCACCTCTCCTTGTAACTACAGCTCCATTGGACCAGAGCCACATCAGTTGGTTACTTATGTCTGTGGCTGCTTTTGTGATGATACAGTAGTAGAAGCAAGTCATAGTGGCAGAGATTGAATGATCCCAACCTTAAAGTATTTACCATCCAACCTTGACAAGCAAAGTTGTGCTGAGCCCTGGTCTGGAGCACAGCTTTTCAAAATTTATGTCCTTATGATCACCTGGGGATGTTGTTAAGAAGTGGATTCTGATTCAGTCGGCCTGAGCGGGTCCTGACCTCGTGCTTTATAATAAACTTCCAGGCGATGCTGATGCTGCTGGCTACAGACCCCACTCTGAGTGGCAAGGCTCTAGTGGACCATGAGAGATGAGAAGGCTGTGGGCAGGTGTGGAGGGCCTTCTGAATGGAGGGAAGTAACAGGGAAGAGTTGAGAAATGAAAGGTATGGCTTCAGGACTGAGTAAATAAGAAGATGGAGTTGTCTGGAGTAGAGCAAGCAGAAGAGGGTGCCTCATCCTCCCCATGAAGAGCCATGGTGGACCCAGGGTCAGTCAGGTGAGGCACTTTGAAAGTGCCATGACCAAACTCTTAGTAATGGGGTGGAGGGAGGCAGGGTGGAGTGCTTCAGACACCCAGGTGACTGTGACTTAGCCTTTTGGCAATGGAGAAGCCAACAGAGGGAACAGCATGGTTTCAATCCTTACTTCCTGATGTGTAGTCTAAAACCAGGGGGGAAATAAAACTATGATCAATTGTTTATGCAACAAAAACACTAGAAAAAAGAAATAGAGAAATTCCGAAGACATTCATTTAGTGTCCACTTTGCTTCCTTGATGTGCTATGTTCTGGAAATGCAATGTGAACAGACAGTCCCTTACCATGCAGGCTGGTGACGGGCAAAGTCAAATACATGCATTGGAAATGATGCATCTCAGTAAGTATTTTAATAGAAGTATTTGCAAGGAAAACAGAGAGACGCGATTGAGTTTTGAAGGATAAGTAGGAGTTCACTGTGCTGAGCGAGTAGAGAAAGCTTTGAGGCTGAGGAACAGAGGCCTGGGAGCAAGGGGGTCAGGTTACATGGCCTAAATACCGGCTGTGCATCAGAGGAATGGGAAGAGAAGGGGTCAGCACCCTGCTCAACAGGCAGGCAGGGCAGGGTTGCCCACAGCCCTGGAGGCTACAGGGAGCCTGGGAGGCCGTCTGGTGAGGATGGCAGATGACCCAGGTAACATCTCTGGCACACGTGCATGCTCATGCTCAGGTGTGGCTAGCTGTGGTTCAACTTTTTCTTTTCTTTTCTTTTTTTTTTTTGTGGTGCTGGGGATTGAACCCAGGGCCTTGTGCTTGAGAGGCAGCTACTCTACTGACTGAGCTGCATCCCCAGCCAGCCCATCAACTTTAGAAAGATAGTTCTGATGGAATGTGGAGGGTTTCTTCTTTGGAGGGAAGCCTGTCACTCGTTTGGCCAGCGGGGGAGCTCATTTTTGGAATCCTTGAAATCAGGAGTCCCAGATGACCGTGAACACTCATGTGGCTCAGTGGTACACCCTGTGTCCTCTTCCTCCCCTGCCTGGGGTCCCACATGCTGGCCCTGCCTCTTGCAGGGGCACACCTGCCAGCTCCCATGGCGCCTCTATCCACAGAGCGTGGGCAGGGCTTTGCCAACACTGAGCAGGGCACCCAGGAGGATCCCACACGGATCCTGTTCTGACCTTGGCCACCCTGGGCACCATGCCTCCCCACCCCACTGTGACATGCCAGATGTGCAGTTGGGATCTATTTACTTGTCTCTCAAGTCAACCTGCCTTCGAGCTCTTCAGGGGCAAGGACTGTGACCAGTTCTTTCCTGGCACCAAATCCCCCCTGGGCCCAGATTGGTACCTAGAAACTATGTGTCACACGAGTGAATGACTGAAAACAGAGCTATTAATATGTCCTACTTCACTGTTTGTTGTGAGGATTCTACTAGTTTGCCTGGGCAAAATAACAGTTTACCACTGGGAGACTTTAAAAAACAGACATTTATTTTCCATAGTTCTGGAGGCCGGAAGCCCAAGCTCAAGGTGTGGGCAGGGCAGGGCAGGGCTGGCATCCCTGAGGCTTCTGCCTGGCTCCCACTGCCTGGCACACGGCCTCTCCTCCACGTTCCTGCAACCCTCTCCACGTGCCCTGATCTCTCTCAAGGATGGCAGTCAGACAGGATTAGGGTCACCCCAGTGGCCTCATTTAACTTAATTATTTCTTGAAGGGTTTTATCTTTTTTTAAAAAAAGGATCACATTTTTTAAAAAGTCCTGGGGATTAGGACTTTAATATATCTCTTTTGGGGGCAGGGGCAATCCAGTCCACAGCCAGGATTAAATAGGCTGAGCCAAGCGCTTAGAATGTCCCCTAGAATGTAGCGCCACAGAAACGCGCCCGGGGGCCACGGGCAGCCTGGACGGAACATGGAGGTAGCACATCGTCTCTGGGCAGCATCACGAGGGGCTCTCCAGCCTCAGCACCTTTTAGAGAGTATTCTGTGACTTGTTCAGAAGTCGGAAGGGGATTGTGTGACCCAGTGTTCCTGCCTGGGGCCCTCGTTCAAGGGCAATGTGGCCCCTCCTCTTCTATCCCATCCCACCCCACTTGGCAGATGACTACTGTGCCCGTCATTTACGGATCACATTCATGTGTTCTTTCTTTTATGCTCTTCACCAAAATGACATTCGGCAGGAATTGTAATTTTACAAATGGGGAACAGTGGGTCCAGAGAGGTTGAGTAATGTGCCTAAACTCACACAGCCAGTCAATGACAGAGCCAGCCTTCCAAACGGGCACTTTCCTACAGCACACCGCCCACTGATGAGGTGCTGGCCCCGGTTCAGGTATTGTCTTCACTGGATCTAAGCTCCTGCTTTGGCCCAGGGATGCTGAGATTCCTGGCTCCTACGCTGATAGAATAAGGCAGAGATCCTAAGTGCCCAGCTACCCTGGAAATGGCCCTGCGGCTCCCAGGTGGAAGGGTGGGAGCACACGGTGCTGTGCCCCCGCTGCCCTGACTGCCCTGCACTGCGTGGGGGTGGGGGGAGGGGACTCTGCTGCCTCGGCCGGTTGTCATCCCACATCCCACATTTTGAATCTTCCCTGACTAGACCTTTCCTTGTCGGGGCAAGGGAAGGCATTTCCCCATGGCTCACTGGCCTCCATCAGGGACTGGCCTGCCGGGCAAGACGGCACACCACGCTGGGCAGACGTGGAGCCCAGCGCCCTGGCCAGAGAGGAGGTGGGAGAGGAGCACCTGAGTCACCGTGCAGACCAGCATGGAGTGGGGGCTGTGAGGGTGGTGACGCAGTGTTGATCTGTTCTCACCATTGACCTGCTCCCTGTGTGGGGGGTGGAGTCCGCCACCTTCCTGGAGCCTCGGCGTCAACATCTATAAAAGAGCTGCTAACAGTGCCCACCTTGTAGTGCCGGGAGGAACCCAGAGGTCATGCAGGCAACGTGCCTGGCACGGGGCCTGGAACGGGCAGTCACGCATCAACACTGGTCGACTGCAAGATGACAACTGGAGTCCCGGCGATATTCAGGATTGAGCACCCAACCCAAGGGGGATTTTCACCCTAGGACATGGGATCCAAAGACCAATTCCCTCCAGGTCCCCTCACATGGGCAAAGCAAGTACGAATGTTGAAGGAGTTCCCGGGAATAGCCCTCTCAGAGCAGCCCAGCGACCCTTAGAATAAGGCCTTTGGAGCCTGGAAGCCTGGTGAGCTTGTAAGCCTGACATCCCATCCACAGAGGCATCTCCCCAGGGGCTCAGCTTTGCCTGCATCCGATTCCCTGCAGGCCAGCACAAGTGAAAAATCTCTTCCTCTCGCCTCCTCCTTCCTCCCGGTCTCCCCCCTGCTCCCGGGATCTGTTACAGGAGTTTTATTCCCCTTAATTTACTCTGTGCAAATTGCTCAGCTTGAACACTGTGATTCCACCGCTCTGTGAATGGAGCGTCACCGCGAGATGTCGGCTCCTCCTTCCTCTTCTGGGCTCCAGGCGCTGGACAGCTGCCCTGCAGAATGGAAGCGGCCCTGCCACGGCCCAAGGTGCCTCGTGAAATGCCTGCTCACGAGGTGTCCGCTTGCTCAGGGATTTCCAGGTGCAGAGCCAAGGCGTCCCTCTCGGCTCATTTACATAAGCAGCATAGGAGGAAGCATGATCCCTTCCATCTGTCCAGCTCTTCTCCCATTTACCAAGTCCTCTCATATATATTACCTCATTTATAGATAATATATGATAATATAATACTCTCAAAATATGTGCATTCTCTCCATGTGAATGGTGCTATTATACTCCATTACCGAGAGAACACGACCAGCTGGTTCCCCACTCCGAGCCCCGAGGTGCAGGCCCTGTCTTTGGTTGGGGCTGCTTAGGGCCCACTGCTATTGGCATGCAGCCCTCCAGATGCCCCTCCTCCTGGCCTTCTCTCCTCAGCCTTCCCTCCTTCAGCCACAGGCCTGGTGCCTCTGGCCAGTCACCCCAGCCGAGCCACAGAGCCTGCTCCCAAGGACCCTGTGTCCACCGGCACAGAGCCACAGGTGGCAGCCGGGGAACGGGGTGTGGTGAGCACAGCTGGCTGCATTTCCAGACTGTCTGGCACTCAGTGTTCAGGTGGCTATAGAACTGCTCGAAAATCACAAAGGATCTCCTTGGTTCATCATTAGGTCCAACCCGCCCTGCAGCCAGTCATCTTACCAAGGGGCGCATGATTGGCTCCTCCCTGCCTTTTGCTGTCTCCCACCCTCCAGCTCTCTACCCTGACTAATGGGCTCCCCGCCCCCTGAAATCCAACAGTCTTGCCCTCACGTGGGCCTCTTGCAACCCTCTCACCTCCTCTTTTGTGCTTTATATATGTGTGTGTGTGTGTTGTCAATGGATCTTTTATTTTATTGATTTATATGTGGTGCTTTTGTTCACTGCTTTCAACTGGTTTTTCTGGAGACAGACTCTGAGCCAGGGAGTGGCGTGTGAGGCTCATTGGATGTGAGGCTCTTAGGGGAAGAACCAAAGGAGGGAGGAAGACAAACCAAGTGGGGAGAGGAGCAGACTCTTAACATGGTTTTAGCCGAGGCCTCTTGGGCCTGGGTGATGCATCAGAATTACCGCAGATTGGGGCCGGGGCCAGGCCTTTGTAGCCCTGAAACCATCTGGGAAGGGAGCCTTCAGTGGGGATGTTCCCAGTGGTCCCAGGCAGTGCCTGGTGAGGGTCACTTGCAGACCCTTAGTACCTCTTCCCTGCATGGGTGTCCCATGTGCCTGCACTGGACAGGGTCTGGGCAGTACTCTGAGTGTGTTAGTCAGAGTTCTGTTGCTGGGCCTAGAACATTGTATGCAAGAAAGGTTAGTGTTAGCTCCCAGCTTCGGAGATTTCAGTCCATGGTCAGTTAGCTCTGTTGCTTTGGACCTGAGGTGAGGCAGAGCACCATGGTGGCAGAGAGTGGCAAAAGCCCACGGAAGCTGGGCAGTAAAGAGAGAGAAGGATGGAGGGACAAGATACGCCCTTCCAAGGCGCACCCCCAGTGACCTACATCCTCCAACTAAGCCCCACCACCTCCATTCTCCACCAACTCTCACCAACTCTCAGTAGTGCCACCAAGGAATTACTCCATTGGTGAATTAATCCAGGGATAAGCTGAGAGCCCTCGTGACCCAATCACTTCCCACAAGCCCCACCTCTGAACACTGCTGCCTTGGGAACCAAGACTTCAGACATGAGACTTTGGGGACCTTCTAAATCCAAACCATAATCCTCAGCCTTTGTTACACCCTGTATTACACACTTTCCTGTACGTCAGGATGACTGAGGAAGTTCAGTCATCAGAACTCCTGATGCTCAGTCAGAAATCCTGATGCTCAGTCCTACCCACACCATTTAATTAGACTTCCACCCCGAGCATTCTAACGGAATCGATCTGAGGCCCATGTGAGGCATCAGGAATTGTAAAACGTCCCAGTGATTCGACCTGTTGCTGAGTTTGGGACACACTGCCCGGCACTTCAGGCCTGGATGGAGAAAGCGCTTCCACTGCGGAGCTCTCCTGGGCTGCCCACAGCTGTGCTGAATTGGAGTCACCCATTGTCTATGTCACCAGCTGAGCTCTGTGATGAGACTTGTCACCCTATGGCCTACGCCTTAGTAAAGTGACTTCAGTGTTGAATGTTTGAATTAAAAGTATGAATACAAGGATGACGAGGTTAGCACACCAACCGGGGAATGACTTCAGGCAGAATAGATGACAGAAAGAGAGAAAGAAGGAAGCCAAAGAGAAGGAGAGGGAAGGTCAGAAGAAGGACGGGAAGGGGCCAGGGACTTCCACCAACTCGCAGTTCTCAGCTGGATGCAGTTGCTTTTTACTGTCTTGTACCAAATTCTCATAGAACTCCTGGCTTAGCATTTATTCCCTCGTAGTGTCTGTGGGTCAGGGTCCGGGCCATCTGCTGTAAGGGTCTCAGGGTCACAGTCCATGTTCCGTCTGGGCCGAGGGCTCATCTGCAGCTCAGGGTTCTCCCCAAGCTCATTCGGGTTGTTGACAGGATTTAGTTCCTTGTGGCTGAAAGACGGAGGTTGCTGTTTTCCCATTGGCTGTTGGCCAAGGGCCCATCTCAGCTCCTGGAGTCTGCCTTTGGGTCCAAGCTCTGTGGCCACACCCACAGTCCATTCACAACAGCACCATTTATTCTTTTTTAAAATTATTTTGTGCACTTGGGCCGCTTGCAGTCTTAGACGATTTGCCTTCTTTTAAAGCCTTGCCCGAGTAGGTCAGCCCTAGGATAACCCTCCTTCTGAAGAACTCAAAACCAACTGATTAGCAACCTTAAATACATCTGCAAAACCCCTTCTGCCACACAAGGCAACAGGGGAGCTCTGTCCTAGCATATCCTCGTGTCCCATCCACAGTCCGGACAGGGGATTACTTGGGCTGTGCATGCTGGGAGCAGGAAATTTGGGCCACCTTGAAGTCTGCTGAACGCACCTCTGTGCAGCCCACAGCGTCCACCAGGCCCTGCCTCTCTTCCTCGCCCACTGGGGCTGGACAATACTTTCCTTGCCAAGACCACTGCTGGACGGGGGAAGCCGGGCCGAAGGCTGGCGGTGGTTCTGCTGCTCTCCTCCTCCGTCCAGCCCTCGTGAGCCAGGACCCGAGCCTCAGGCTTCCAGGCTTTCCGGGCCATGCTGCACTCCTTGCCCTGCTGCCTCCCTGCATGGAGCCCTCTTTTCCTAATTTATTTTCAGCCCTGAAGCTGAGCTCAGAGGCAGCATCTGCTTCTGCTTTTAAAACAGAGCTCTGGCTGAGCCGGTAGAGAAGCGCGGGAGTCAAACACACTCGCCCCCAGGGTCTCTCGGCGACAGCGGAGCGTCTGTTGCTCCTGCCCACACAGCCTCCCCCCAGCATCCTCTGTCCTCAATGCACCACTTCTATTCACCTGGGCCTGTTCCTGGGGTCTGGGGTTACTGGGTCTACAGCGAGGTCACAGCCACTGGGCCCTCCCAGGCCCCACATCCACTTAGAAATTCTGCATCCATACAGGGGAGTAGAAACCAAGAAGAATGTGCCTGGTAAGGCCTGAGCTCCACTCTTCAGCTTCCTCTTCTGGCAAGTCAGGGGCCTGCCTGGAACTCCCCGGGCTCAATATTCTACATCCTGAGATTCAAGGGACTAGCGTGTCATCAGAGACGCTAAACCATTCTACCAACGCCGACCAGAAGGAGTGAGTTGTCCCTGATCCCCAGGTAAGAAGGCAGCCTTGAGCTCCATGAGGACTATTGTTCCCATTTCAGCTCAAGTCCCAGGAAGACTGAGGCTTCAAGGAACTTGAATTTTCATCACTGACTGGGGGAGCTGGAGTGGCTCCTGATGGGAAGTCACACGCACAGTGGAAGCTCTCGGGGAGAGACTGACGGCGGGGCCCAGACATTGCACCATCTGGGGCACTTTCACTTTCAGATATTCTATTGTGTTGCATCGTAACTCGTGCTGCTTTGTCAAACCAGTTTAATCTGGGTCTAAAAACATGGCCACGGTAGCTATGAAGAGGAGGCAGGGAAGAAGGAAGAGGGGTGGGAAGGAAGATGCATCCTCCCTCCAGAGAGAAACCACAAGGAAGTGCAGGTTCTTCCTAATCCTATCCCCACAGCTGAATTACCCCCTCCAAGAGGCCCTGGAGCGCCCGAGAGCCAGGACACTGGAGCATCCTCCAGCTGGAAAGGAGTGGTTTGCTTGGTGCGTAGTTTCTCCCACAGAAGAGCCTAGTCTGAGGAAAGCCCAGAGACATGGGGAACTGGCCACACCCACTGGCCCTGGGGAGGGGTGATGGAGGATTCCTGGGAAGGGTTAGGGTTAGGGTTAGGGTGAAGTGAGCAGAGGCAGAAAATAGGAGACACCCCCCACCCCCATCCCCCACCCCGCGTCAGCTCAGCAGTGGATTGGAGGGAACAAAGATGGTGGGCGGGGAGCAGAGAGGAGCCAGGAGGGCCTGGCAGCCCTGGGCGGAGACCCAGTTTGCCATCCCACACCTGAAGAGCTCGGCCCACAGAGCTGGGCTGGGCCCATGTTAAATATTCAAAAATGTCAGTTATTGTTATTATAATTAGTATTATTATGTGGGAGGCAGGCTTTTCCTTTGTTCTTTTTAATTGGAGGGGGGACAGTGCCACTTCCAATTTCTACTGCAAAGAAATATCTTTCCTGCCTCTTCTGTCAAGGAAAGACCCATGACATAAACAAAACAGGGGTGAGGGATGTGGCCTGGTGGCCCAGAGCTTGCCCGGCATGCAGAAGGCCCAGGTCCCATCCCCAGCGCTGCAAACAGAGAAAAAAGAAAAAGCCAGCAAGCAAGCTTGGGTGGGAGGGAGCTGGGTGGGAGGGCGCCCACACAGGGATGGTCCCAGGAAGCCAGAGCCTGAGGCATGCACCTGGTGGCAGGCTGGCACTTGTAGCTTTTGCTTCCGGTTAGAGTTTCCTGTGCTGTCCTTTTTCATTACAATCAAATGACCTTGCTATACCAAGTGTGGTTCTCTGAATATGGGCAACAGAGGTTGAGCTACCAGAGTTGTGCTCCCATCAGGGGGAGCCTACAGTGATGTGGATATGACACCCATCATTGATAGATGATGCACCAATAGTTATACATGCTGCCTGGGCCTCGGCCACACCAGATAAGCACTTTGCCTGAGTGTGGCTGTAGGCAGTCTGGTCTGAGTCCCTCCTCCTTCACTCTCTGCAGGCTCCCCAGCACCTACACACTCCCTCGGTGGGATATTCTCTGCTACCACATCTCTTGGCTGCTTAACTTCAAACTAGGGAGCTTCCCTGCCTGCAAGAGGAAAGAAAAGATTAGAAGTAGGACTGGAAAGAAAGCATAATTTAGACTAAGGTGAGCTTAGTCTAAATGGTGGAAACAAATAGAACCCCCAAACAGAAGCCTCTTGGCGCTGCCTTAACCACCCAGGGTGGGAGATTCTTACCGGCAGGCGGTCTTCCCCACTGAGGGGTCCAGGTGGTCTTCCCCACTGAGAGGTCCAGGGTCTGAGGTTCCTTCCTCCAGCTTTACCTCCACCTACACTCATCCTTAGAATCCTCCACTTACAGCTCAGAGGGAGAAGAAAGGAGGGCAGACACCGGGGTGCCTCCCGTGGCCTGGGAGTGACGCATACCACCCAGGCTCACATCCCATCAGCTCCAAGTTGCTTGGAGCCGAGAGGCTGGAGAAATGGTGACACAGCTGCAATTTCATACTATGCCAATGGGTGCACAAATTTTTGGTGGATAATTAGCTATTTCTGTTACAAGGCATTTTAATGTTACAAGACAAGAGCAGACCGTTTTTGGTAAAAGCACAGGTGATCAGTGCTTGATACAGGCACCGAAGGATCCGAGGGCCTGCTGATGACACTGATGGGGACCTGCGGCAGAGAACATGTCTGAGCCCTAGCGAGGCCCTGAAGCCTGTTTTCTTGCATGGAGTGGAAACCAATTCCACAAAGATGGCACTACACAATTCCACAACAGCAGCCGCCCCAGGCATCGGGAGCCAGGCCTCAACCTTCCTAAAATACAAACGCCTACCTGGTCACCACTCACAACGAAGCCTTCTTGTGCAGACACTGGGTCATCCACCAGATGCACATTTGGAAGTCCTTGCTGTTTCCTGGCTAACTGGATACCCTCACTGTCGGGCTCCAGTAAAAATATCAGGTTATCTGAACTAGTTAATTCACAATCCATTCTTTCTGGTCCTTGCCTTTCAAATTAATGGCATTTGTTGTAATTGATGGTGGGAGAGGGAAACAGGCAGTCAGAAGAGCACAGGATCCCTGGAAGTTAGTGACGTCTGCTCTCACACACCGAAACCCAGGGGAAGAGGAGAAGGAAAGGAGGAGCCATATAAAAGTATGTGTTCCAGAAAATTAGATTTTAAGTACTACCCTTTTTTTTTCCCCCTGAAAGACTCTTAAAAGGAACCAAGGAAGAAAAGAACAATACCTAAGAAATTGTGCAATTATTAGCACAGTTATGCAATTCAGAAAAGGGTGAGTTTTGTCACCCCATGGTGGACAGTTTTCCTTGGTTGGATTCTCCCTTCCAAAGCCCTTGGCCTGGGCGTGCGAGACCTGGAGTCCAGAAACTATGGGAGGCAGCAGAGGCTGAGGCTCTGCCATTGACTGGCAGAATGAAGACAGATGCATTCTTGAACCCCTCGGTGCCTCAGTTTCCCCATCTGTTAGGGTCTCATGGTACCTACCTCACAGGGCTCATAAGGATTAAAGTGTTAGCACTTGTAAAATGTTTAGAGTAGAATCTGGCACTTGGCTCTATACAGATGCCATCAAAATTTTAACAGGTCAGGATAAAATGCTGCTGTCCCCTCTTCATAGCTGGGAAATTTCGAGGTAGTTCACTTCAACTCCTAACCTCAGTTTCCTGGTTGTAAAATGAGGATGATTGTATGGTCTCGTAGACTATCTCACAGGGAGCAGAGGATCTGAGGCTGTGAATGGGGACCTGCCCTGCCTGGTGCCTGGCACCGAATCAGCAGTTAGTCAATGCTAAGTGCTACCTTGAGCCGAATGTTTTACGAATTCCCAGCTCCCAGCAAGACAGAAAATGAGAGCTTCCTGTAAACGGTGCCAGGGAAGCGCCTGCGTGCGACAGCCCCAAGTCACCAAGAACCGCGTGCCAGCCAGTACTTCCATATTACTTATTTTGCAGAATAAGGAGCCACGTGCATGCTGAGCTCCCACCCGGGTTATTAGAGAGACATATGTAGCACATCAACACAGATTGGCAGGGTGGGGAAACAAGGAGGAGTTGGGGAATACCTGGTGAAAGGTATTGAAATGAGTTAGATGAACTTGGCTCCGGCAGCCCTCAGTAGCATGTATACCAGAGTGTTAAAATAGCACAGAGACACAGCTCCCGCTTTTGAGAATCTGTGAATCAGGCACTCAAAATATAAGAGTGGTGAGCCTTTCTATTTTAATAACAGGAAAACTCACAAGAACATCGACTCTTCTATATAGAAAAGCAACGCAGACTTTCTAACATTGATTCCAAAATGCCTCGAAGAGAGGATGTCAACACCAGCCAGCAGGATGTTTGAAGACTCTCCCTGAATTATAATCCGGGGTCTGTGTGTGGCCCGGTGACAGGATGTGCGGAAGTGACGGAGTGTAATACTCAGAGCCTGAGCTCCTCTCCTCTTCCTGAGTTCAGAAAAGATAGTTTGGGAGTGTGAGGATGGTGTGACTGCCTGCCTAAGAGGCCCCATGCTGGTCTGGCTCATCAGAATTATCAATGGCAGTTCTGACGCTCTGATGGTCACTCCCTCGCACACGGGTCCAGCTGGCTGACATGCAATGGTCATGAATGTGTGGTGAGGGGTGGCTGTTGGATGGACTGTTCCCATGCTTGGTCCCTCAAGTTCAGCTAGAGAGGCAGAATGAACACTCAGGAAAGTCTTGTGGGTCTCAGGTATCCCCTACGGGTACAGACAAGCATCAAGGAAGGGAAATTCAGAACATCACAATGAGGTGACTGTTGGGGAACATCCTCATTTCTGCCCTCAATGATATTTTGTTCCCCCAATAAGCATCAATTCCTGGATGGCAGAGACCATCTTTTAATCTTGGTGTCCTAAGAACCCCTTGCTTCCTTCCTTCTTTGCTTTCTCCCTTCCTTCTTTCAATCGGCAGTCGCCGAGTCCTTGCTAGCCAGGCATCAAGCAGATCATTGCCTTTGAGGAGCTTGGAAGTCTCTTCCATGTCACCTGCTCGGTGAGGTGCTGCCACCCCCTCCTCTGGCTCCCAGGGCTCTTTGCACTAATTAGAACTGCACACGATGTACCTGCCTGTCTTCTGCTCCAAACTGTGAACTCTGGAGAGCAGGGGAGACAACTCATCTCTTCATCCTTCCCTGGCCCAGTGTGTGTCCCAATGCCACAAATGGACACTAGATAAGTGAACCGGTTAATGCCAAGGTCAGGAGGCAATGAATGGAGGTGCGTACCCATGCCTGCCAGCATGAGCGAAATGAGTAGACGCTCCTGCAGAACTGAAGGAAGCAGGTAGCCATGCCTCCCCTGTGCCATGGACAGTGTGGAAGCTAATAACTAGTGGTCTTAAATCCATGGCGGGGCCTCAGCAGAGCATGAGACCATGTCTGACCTGTTTTCAGCTCCTCTGAAGGAAGGGGATTTAGATTCCCCATAGGGAGGACCCTCCGGAGGCCAAACATTTTAGACACTGAGAGTAGTGTGCTTGCCCTTCCTCCAGCAATCTGTCCTTGGGAAAGTCTAGATTTTTCTTTTGTCTGGTATCATTTAAGCATTGTCCAGACTCCATTAGGATGCCTAGATTTTAATGGCCGAGATGGAACAGATCCACGCACGTCACTCTTAACAACAGAGAGCGGATGGATCACCCGTGTGCTCGAGGAGCCTCGGGACTTCTTAGCATTCAGCACACAGCCAGACGTAAAATCACAGAAGTGACAAACAGTGGCCAGGAGCCCAGCGTCAGGTGCCAGCATGTTCCACAGGTCTGCTCTGGCCACCACCCAGCCACTGCCCTGCACAAACACGTCCTCCCCAGGCGTCTGGGCACGCTCTCTGGCCAAATACCTCTACCTGTGTCACCCCAAAGCAAATACAAAATCAATGCTTTCCTCTCTGGGTCGACCTCTCCTGACCACTGTGCCACTGCAGAGCTCCGTGGTCACTGTCGGCCTCTGCCCGGGAACCGGTGCTGGGACTATGAATCAGCTCCCGCCTCGATTAGCATTCAGACGGAGGCCTTGGTGATGAATATTTTAATATAATGTTGACTGTTTACCCGCATGAATGGGAAGAGCTCGCATCTGCCCGTGCCACCTGTGCCTGTGAAGTGCAGCCCAGGCAGCCTCATCCCCAGAGAGCCCAGCTGTGCGGGGAGAGGGGACGGGCAGGAAGGAGGGCAGGCTGGGCAAGCAGAAGAGAGGAGCCAGACAGGGTGGCAAGGGCCAGCAGCAGGAGGACTAGGGAGAGGGAGGCCCAGACCAGAGACAGGGGAAGGGGGCACAGGACAGAATCAGAAGGGATGGGAAAGAAACAGGGAGGTCAGAGGATGACAAAGAAAAGCAGGTCTGGAGGGCAAATGTGAAGAAGAGAGGTCGCAGGAATCCCTGGACTAGAGGGGACCTCAGTGATTGGTGTCAGGGGCCAGGGAGAGAACAGTGTGTCTAACTCAGGCACATGGAGCCTTTCTGAGCAATGGGCATCTCGTTCAAGTTGGTAGAACTTTTTGTGGCCACGTGGCCACATGGAATCTCTGGAAGATGGCTAATGCTCTTACCCAGCTGCCCAGACACTGGCCCTACCCAGCCATCGGCCCTACCCAGCTACCCCGTCTGCAGCAGGAAGGGAGGGAGGCTGACCTGGACCCCATTGGGGGTTGGGAAGGGACATTCACAGCCCAAGTTCAGAATATTTTTCATTTTGGAAGGATCTGGAAGGGGCTGTCCTGGCTGGAAAGGGAGCCATCACTTCCTCCATTGAGGGTGCTAAAGGTCAGAGGATGTCCTCATGGGAGAGGCATCGGGGTCTCTTCCGATGGCCCTGTGCACGCAGCCCTCACCTCTGCTGGGCACCTGCATCTTCCGTTAGCCAACAGATGGCCCCGAGAAGTCTCTCCTTCAGGAGATGGACCTCCTAAGACAGCCTTGAGATTTTTGGTTTACTTTGTCACTTTCTGTGTCCTTTTCCACTCCCTCCCTGTCTTTGGGGGAAAAAAGTTAATCTTAAATTGGGTTTGGATGTCAAACAGAATGTGGCTTTAGTACACATTTGACTTCTACCAGACCCCTTTCTGGGCTTTTCTCTAGGTTTCCTGGAATCCCAGCTCTTTGCAGACATTGTCAAGAGCTTGTAGGGTGTCACCAAGAGAAATGTGCCCAGTCCCTCCCCCCTCACTCTCTCCCACTTTGCCCCCCTTAGGGACCACCCACCCATCTCTTGCTCCTCCTCTCGCCTGGGTTCATCCCACACCCCAACAGACCCTCACTACCTGGAATCCACAAGAGGCCTGAGAGTATTGATCATACCTTTGCAGGCCCATATGTAGGAACAGATTTTGTTTTTAAATTTTTATTATGGAAAATTTCAAAAATACATAAAAATAGAGTTGTCAATGAACCCAGTGTACCAATCACTCAGCTATAAAAATCATCAACCCTGTATTTCTCTGCTCCCATCCATACCTCCCACTCCCCACACGCCCCCACACAGAAGCAATTCTAACTTGCCGTGCCATTTCCGTGAGTATTCATGGGTGTAGTTTTTCACTGCATCACCAACCCTCTAAACCTTCTCAGGCCCCAAAACCATCGCAGATCTTGGCACATTCCTACCTTGAAGGAGGGGAGCTCTGTGGCCCTCATTTTTAGGAATGAATAGCATCTTGCCCAAACTGTCCATGTCCACAAAGCGTTGTTAGAAATGTCAGGACCCCGCTCACGGAAAGCTCATCTCAGGCCTTGGGCCATTCTTGCCTTCATTCCCAGAAGAAATCATTTTGTAAGCAAGTCAGCCTATCAGAAAACACACCTGTGTGCCAGATGTGTGGAGCTGTAGGTGAGCCACTGCCGATCCATCTGCAGAACTGCCTCCGCAAGGAGACGTGCGGTCGGATCATCAAGTGATTCAGGCCACCGTGGTAGCACGTGCACTATTCAGAAGCAACAGGCCAGGCACACCTGGGCATTCTACAGAGGGAAAACCTGAAAAATAAATGCTCTTGCTTTAAACCTTCAAAAATGTGATAAAATTCGTTTGTTCACTGAGCAGGAAAACAAAGTTGGCTATAAAAACGGTTACTAGGGGGCCTGAGTTTGGGCCCCTTGTCCGGTTGCCATCAATGTTCCTCAGCCCACGCTAAGTGACCTTCCTCTCGGAAACTTTTAAATAATTCATGCAGCCAACCATAGAGAAGTCTACCGTTTAAAAGTCTGGCTCTGGAAATCTAGACGTAATTGCATGGATGCCTGGGCTTTGGTAGGAAGTGCATTATTTAAACTTGGAAGGTCTGGATGCTTCCACTCACTTGTGTGATCCTGAGACAATTACTTTACTGCTCTGGGGTTCTGTTTTCTCATCTGTGAAAATGAATAAATCATCATAGTTCAGTCTCCCTCGCTGGAAAGCAAGTAAGGAAGTCAGGAGGTGAGATGCCAGAGGGACGCTGTGAAAGGAAGAGGAAATAAATTGATACTGGAATTTAGTATGCTTATAAGAGACCTATATGTCATGGAATGAAAATGTATAGCTCTTTTGGTTGGAGGTGGAAAGTGCACTCACGCATGTGTGTGTGTGTGTGTGTGTGTGTGTGTGTGTGTTCGCTTGTATTTGGCATTTCAACTTTTTGAAAAACATAAGTGATGCTGGACATATAATTCTTTAAAAAATACCAGACTCTGAACAGCAACTGTTTATAAAAACTAAACATAGTCAACATGAATGACCACCATTGCCGTTCCACCATCAATGTCCTCAATATCACATAATTAACAAGAAAGGCTTGATCCTCATTGCACTCAGGCATCTCAGGGCAATGAGACCACAGGGAGGGAGGGAGGTTACCTGGTCTCCACAGGAAGGCTCTGTCTCCACTTCCAGCTTGACCCTTCCTGAGTAAATGCCTATATGCAGTCCAGCTGACCCAGCAGCCATGATTTACATGGGGTTTGAGATGACTGCACTTTTTGCACAATCCCTAGAGGTGATTATGGACCTCCTAACTCTTCCCAAGCAGGATTCCAGTGACAACACAATCTAACTTCCCTCTGTGAGGTGGAACAGGCACATTTTGCATGAGATGGCAGAGTGTCTGGGGACCACATGAACTATCTGCCCCGTGTGAACAAAGAGGAAGCGCAGGACATTGAGTTGGGATTCAAGCATTCTGTGTTCTGTTCCTGCCTTGTCCTGGGTGAACTTAGACTATTAAGTTTTTAGAGGAGTGGCTTAGTGTGCCCACTGAGTCAGTGGGATTATCATATCACCTTTGCCACTCTTATAGTGTTGAGAGGGCCTCTAACATATTATGAAGTTGCCAACAAATAAATTAATGAGGTCCTTAATGAACTAAAGTTCTAGGGTTGTAACACATTCACCACTATCTAACTTGAGATAGACTTTAAATTCACTTATAGGTTCAAATCCCATTACCTTAATCAGCCCTTTGTCCTCAAGATTCTTATTCCTTTATGTGGAACTCTTTATTCTTTGAAGGATTTTTTTCCCAAAGTATATGTATCCTTCCTTTCTCACTGTGTTACTCAGTTTGTCAGTTTTCCATTACTGAGACAAAATACCCAAGACTATAATCTTAAAAGGAGAAAAGTTTTGTCTCTCAGTTACAGAGGTTTCAGTCCATGGTCACTGGCCCCAATGCCTTTGGTGTGGGGGAGTGCATGGTGAAGGAGGCTGCTCACCCCATGATGGCCAGGAAGCAGAGAGAGAAAAAAAGGGACCAGAGCTCCTATATCTCCTTGAAAGACACACCCCCAATGACCTAACTTCCTCCTAAAGGTTCTACCATCCTCCAATAGCTCTGTGGGGTGGGGATCAACCTTTCAATGCACGAGCCTTTGGGGGACATTGCAGCCTCGGACAATAGCATTCACCTCCATCACAACTCTTCAACATCCCGGGACTAGCAAAACCATCCTCTCTCATTCCCTGTCCCTCCTTGATGTGCCAGCTTTCCCTGGTGGCAAGGGGATTCTGAGAATTGCAACTTCTTGCTTTTCTTTGAGTGACATGTACACCGGCCCATGCTAAAGCTTTGATGGCAGTTGGGGATCAATCATCAGGGCTCTGACCCGAGAGCCTTTCTTGGAGAGAGGTGAAAAATTGGAAGCAAGACCCTCTAGCAAGTCGTCCCAGCTTACCACTGAAGACTGTGCAGGGCCGCTGAGGATCCCCTGACCAGTTCTCCTTAAATCAATTTCCCAGTCCAGCAGAGAAACGGGGCAGGTTTGTATTGAATCTATTCCCCTCCATTGCCCCTCACTGCACTCCCAAATCACATCTGGCTCCCAGCTCTCTTCCAGCCAGTATTTAATCCTCGGCAGCGATCCTTTTAAGAAATTTAATTTCATCCTCCACTCTTTCCTCCCCATCTAACTTTGCCCATAAAAAAAAAAAAATACTTCTGGAAATTTCCGGATTCTGACATCATATAAAAACTTCTTTGTTCTGCAAAGTACTTGTTCCCCGTGCCTAATCCATCCATCTCCCGATACCCTTCCCAGTGATGCCTTGCTTTTTCCTGGGGTTTATAGATCTCTCATTTGCTCACTGCTTCTTACAAAAGCCTGGAAGTGCAGCCTGTTAAGAATCAATCTGCCTCTCTGCTTCCTTGCCCCTCACCTGACGTTTGCACAGAACAGCCGTCTGTGCCCTAAAGTCTCCAGATATTTTTAGCTATTATTTTCGGAATCACCCCTAAGCCTGCCAGGAAATGACTTGATGCTCTCACCCAAGGCCACACCAGCATGCCCATAGCAGTCCACGGTCCCTCATGCATGAGCCCGAGGAGCATTTCAGGAAATGGGAATGGTAAACTCAAAATCCCAGATACCATCAGAGAGCTGGAGCTAGAAGCCTGTGATTCTGTAATGACTAAAGTAGCAATTCAAACTGCTGCCGGGCGAGGTGGGCGTGCCGGTGATCCCAGTGCCTCAAGAGGCCGAGGCAGGAGGATCACCAGTTCGAAGTCAGCCTCAGCAAATTAGCGAGGCCCTAAAGCAACTCAGTGAGACCTTGTCTCTAAAAAAAATATAAAAAGGGCTGGGGATGTGGCTCCATGGTTAAGTGCCCCTGGGTTCAATCCCCAGTACCAAGAAAAAGGAAGTGCTATCTTTTCTTACCTGGATCTTGTCATGCACCAAGCACAGTTGCTGAGTGCTTTGCCTGAACCCTCAGCCACGCCATCTTTGGTAGGAGGTGTGATCATCATCCCCATTTTCCAGATGAAGTTGAGGCCTGAGATTCTGGGCAACTGGTGGAGGTCACACAATCAGGAGTGGGAGGATCTTGGGTAAGCTTAGGTGTCTGACTGCAAGGCCCAGGTATGTCTGCGCTACGGTAGTCTGCTTTCCCGTAAGATCTCTTTGAAGTAACTGAAGCAGAGGGAAGTCTATACTGGAAACCCCGGGTGTCCAGCGGAATGCAGAATAAGACATTGGTCCTCTGCAGCACCTGGAGCCAGGGACTTGAAGGCCATCCATGTGGTTCAACACTCCTGGAGGGGCAAGGGCAGCGAGGGCTGCTTCAGGTCACTTGCCGGCAAGGGCAGCCCTCAGTGTGCCCTGTTCTAACCAGCCTGGTCTTGATCATTTTCCCCCAAGTCAAACAGGCCTTGTGGAGGGACTGATTGTTAAGGGGGAAAGTCACAAAAAAACCCTGTAGCCATGAGGGTAGGGTAGAGAGAAAGGCCAAGAGCAGTTCCCAGAGGGAAGAAGGCAGGCAGTGACCCAGAGAGGATGCTGGAAGGTCATCAGAGTGACCTTGGAGAGGTTCAGCCACCCAGCTAAACCTGGGCTCCTCATCTGAAGGACGGCGATGACACACGCGCCTCACAGAACCGTGGTAAGGGCAGAGCAAGATATTATATGTAAAATGCTTGGCATGGTGCCTGACGCATGGTAAATACCCAATAAACGTTAGCTATTACTATTATTAAGTCTGAGCCGTTGTAAGCTCACAGTGCCGGGCTCAATTTCACTCCTTATAAATAAACATTATTACACGAAATCCCTCAGCACAGAAAATTCTCATGGCCAATTCCTTTTCCATCTTGGAAAAGTTGGGGGGAAGCCCTGGTGCACCCAGAAGAATCTGCCCTGGGGTGTCATGGCCCCAACAGGCATCAGGGGACAGCTGCAGGTGTCTTTAGACCTGTCCCGAGCCCAGGCCTCCGTGCATCTAGCAGCAGATCAGAGATTCGAGGGCTCTGACCGCGCCTCCCTAATTCTTCCTCCTCGCCAGTGTCCGAGTCTTCTTTGGTTTATTGCTCAGCCTCTGAGATGGACAAGGCTGGGGAGATCTGTGGCTATGGAGGAGAGGAAAAGGATTCTTTGCTACTTATGTCTTTGCTCTCAAACCATTGATGGCCAGGGGAGTGTCCAGCGCTGTCAAGACCTCCCCTGCCTGCTTCCTGCCCCCTCCAACCCAACCAATCTGCCATTAGAGAATGTCCTGGCTGGCAGGTGGGGGCTGAAGGAGGGAAGCAGACACTTGGAGCCTGAAATGCCAAATGCATCAGTCTAATTTATTCAGACAGGTTTTCATCTGGGTATTTTCTATACTATCAAACTCTGTATCCTTCAGTGAAGACATTTGTCTTAGCTGAATAAAATCTCTTAATGGTTTAATAAAAAGCACTTAACTCAGTTTTCCTAGTTTTATGAGTGCCCTGAGGTCCTTTAGGAGAGCAAACATCTTTGCTGGGATCATTGAGGGAAGCATAATTATTTTTCTGCCTTCTGATAGATTATTTTCTGAAAGGAACAGTTCCAGATGCTCATCATATGCTCACAAACTCTCTGAAGCTCCATCAAAGGACAGAGTATTCTCAGTGATGAGCACAGTGGTGTCCCTCCTTCCTTCCACTGCTGACCCGCGGTCCCTTCAAAGGCATCCTCTACATCTTTATTCCTTGCTTTGCTGAAATAGCATCAGGGCCATTATCATCGCCAATTTGTTCTGTTCAGAATCAATGGAGAGAAGAGTCTGGAGGTTGGTTAGAACCAAGTGCCAGGAGCAAAAAGGCAAGCAGGAAATTAGGTCAGCAGAAATTCCATGAGGACAAACCAGTTGCAGGAAAACAAGGAAGACTAAATGGAAAGAAACAGGGAAGAGTCAGAGAGAGGAGAGAAAACCAGGGTGGGTGGAGGTGCCACACAGACAAGGGGAGGCACAGGCGAGAGAGGGGAGACAGGGCAGGGAGGCATTCAGGGGAGAAGACAGACAGGACATGTGAGCAGGAGACACACGGTGGACATCACAGAGAGGGGAAGAGGCCACAGCAGGAGGAAGGGTCGTGTGGGACAGTAGCACATTCAGGGATCAGGGATGGTTGAAAGGGAGAGTCTCCTAACTGGAGAGGAGCAGTGAGACCGTTTGCAGTTTTGCCAATAAGTGAATAAAGGCTCAGAGAAGTTAAGAGACTGTCCTTCCCTCTGTCATCCATTCATTCAGTTGCACAAATTCATGCTGAACATCTTCTACATGCACTTGACCAAGACAGACAAGGTCCCCGAGCTCGAGGAGCTCAAGGCCAGTGGGTACAGCGCAAGGTGAAATCTGGGGCCTGCAAAGGGGCCCTGCCGCCATGCATGTGCGGCACAGGCAGAGACAGGGACAGGTGACAATGCGCCAGTCAGCCCAAAGGCCCACCGCCAGCTGCCCACCAGCTTCCAGGTGCAGTGGCGAGCCCAGACCACAAGCCCCGTCTCCTGCTTCCAGCCCCAGTCTGGCTGCCCCGGGTTTAGTTTTGTCCCCTTCCAACGCCCACACCCTGATATCCCTCATCGGGCCCAGGGTGCAGTTCCAAGATCTGCCCCCTTTCCCATCAGTTGTGGAGTCCTTCATGGGTCTCTTTGGGATAAAATCCACATTCGCAGCTCCCAGGCCCTACTCCTTTACGATTTCCCCACCTCCCTGTTGTATGCTGGCTGCTCTGGAAAACCTGGTCCCTGGATGGACCTCTGTTCTTTTACAGGTGGGTCTCTCGGTGAGGTTGTGTTCCCTGCACCCGCCGCTCACTCTCACAGTGCTTTGACATATATTTGAACCCACCCCAAGATTCAGCCCAGGCTCCTCTCCTCCTAAAAGCTCTCTCCCACTAGCCTTCCACCTGAGCCCTTCAGATCAGGGGTCCAGTCCCATGGTTCCCACGACAACGCTCTCAGTGGTCATCACGCGGGATGTTTTAACCATCTCTTGACTTGTCCGCCTCCTCCAGCGCACTGCAAGGCCTTTGAAGGCAGGGTCTGCAGCCTGTTCATCCACCTGTTTACCCCTAGGGCTCGCATAGTTCCTTGCTTACAAAAGGAGTTTAATAAAAGCTTGGGAAGCTGACTTGAAATGAGTCCCCAATGAGTTAAATTGCAAGCAGTTCTTAATTCAGTTCCAAGCAATTGGCCAACATCCTTTCCCACTGAGATAAGACAAATTTTTGATCTGCAAAATGGAATGGCCACCTTCCCAGGGCAGACTCTCAGGGAGGTGTCCATATGGAGGTCTTGGTTGTTAGTGTATGGCCATGGTCCATGGAGGGTGGTGGCTCTGGGTTCTCCTGGTGCTAGTCCCACAATTTATAGAACCTCAGAGAAGTTTTGGTGAGTTCGGGTCCTATCATCACTCACAAAGGAAGCAAAGGGATCTTAACTCCTTCAATTCTTGTATTATTGCCAGCTAGTTAATTTATTCATACCTTCAACTAATAATTGTCAAGCACCATGCTAGATATTCACCTTCGGGCTGTGTCTTCTCCTCGTGCATTTATTTCCACAGGCTCGAGGTGCAGAATGTTACTGTTCTTTGCTGAGTAAACTTTAATCAGCGTTTTCCTCATTAGCCTAGGGTAGCATAGAAGCTTATGGTTCATGCAATTCATTTTATCTTTTTAAATTTAATAAGACACAAGTTGGATGGTCATTAAGGGTCTCCTGTTGTGCATGCAAAAGCCCAAAACAAACATGGATAAAATTAACTGTGGTTCATTATGTTCAGCAAGAAAAGTTCCATCCCTTCCCATCATCACTGCAAAGGCTGCAAGGGCCAGGCCTGGGAAGAGCTGTTTGCACTTTCTCTCATTTTCTATATCCATTGACGTGACTAATGTGACACTTAAATAGTAGTTGTGGTTAATTTGGTCATGCTAGAAGCTGCTTTAGATCACCATATGCTTTAGACCACCATATGCTTTAGATCACCATAGCACAACCTAGCACACTTCATTCACGTCATTTCATTAAACAAACATTTATTTATGTGCTGGACCTGTCGTATGCCAGGTGCTGGTACCTAGAGAAGAAAAAATTGTCTCTGCTCTTAAAAAACTCAGCTTGTGTAGCAGAAGATGGTGACAAACTGGCCCCTCTCTGTTGGTGTGTCACGTGGCACACTTGCGGTGGAGCATGGAGGTGGGGGGCTGCACCAGGCAGGCCTCACAGAAGCAGAGGCCCCTGCACATTGGTGGGTTGGCTTTGATACAGAGGACTGCCAGCCAGACCCGAGGTTGCCACCATTCCCAGCAGTAGGCACTGGGACCATACTTTTGAGCAGAAGAACATGCTCGTTCCTCAAGAAAAATCCTGGGCAGTCTAGATTCCAAGATTCCTGTCTGGTTCCCAGAGTGAGGGTTCAAACAGAGAGATTATCTGGAATGCTCTGGTGCTCCCCAACTCCACAACAGGCCTCTGCCCCAGGGCCACTCAGGAGGACAAGCCTGATCTCTGCTGGAACTGCATGTCCCTGTGCTCAGAGGATGCCCAACAGCAGCCTCATCCCAAGGCTGGGCGTGCTCAGCTTCTCTCCGAGCTACAGAGACAGCAGTTCCTGGTCCACACCTGAAACCCGCTCTGAGTGGGGTTTAGTGAGAAGGGAGCGCATTGAAATTCATCTACAATCTGATCCCTAAAATCAGTCTTTCCAGTAAGAGTTTCCCCTCCCTGCAGCCCGCAGCACCAGCGCAGGGGGCACAGGTGTGAACAGCGGCCTCTACTGTCCAGACCTGGTATCGCCATGTGCTACAGTCCTGTCTAGACATTTTCATTTTCATTCCTTCGTTTATTCATTCCTTCCTTCAGTCGGCATTTTTTCAACAAACACTAGTTAATGTTAACTACGTAAGGCTGAGATAGTGAGACTCAAAGGGGGTGAGGAGGAACGCCCCTCTCCCCTTTCCCTAACCCCACGTTTCCTTCCCTCTCACTGGTCCAGGCCACACTACTTGCAATTTGCAAATTTCTCTATCCTTGTGATAAAACATACTATTCTAAACAAATTTACAACATACTCTTTGGTAGCCCTTAACACTGTAGCAGAAATTAATTTATTCTATCAGAAAGAAGCTTCCACAGAGTCAATAAATACAGACCCCCGTGAGTTTGGATTAATGGAAGGGTAAGAAATGGAGTAGGATACGCCTCTAACATGAAGGAGTGCAATGAAATTCAAAGAGCTGCAAGAGAGAATTCAGAACATTAAGCATCTGGAGAAAAGAGGGAGGTCAGAGAAAAGGCAGAATGACAATGGCTGTGGGAGTGAGTTCTGAGTTCAAATTCAGCCTTCCTCATTTACTAGCATTTGATTTCAGGTGAGCTTTTTTATTTTGATTTTTTCTTTTTAATTAACATGTAATGATTATGCTCGCTTCTGGAGTACAGTGATATGTGTATATAATCGTATACGCACACACCATGCACACTGATCAAATCAGGGTAATCAGCATTTCATCTCTTATCATTTCTGTATGTGCGGAGCCTTAGAGCTCCTCTCCTCTAGTTCCTCGGGAAATGTGGAGTGGTCTGTTGTGAACCCTCTGGGTGAGCTTCTTATCCTCCCTAAGCTGCCCTCTAAAATCCTCAGGCAGGGTTGTGGGGATCCAGGCACAGTGCTCGGCACAGCCCGAGGCTCTGTGATGCCCCCCACTTCGGGCTGGACTCTGCTCACGGAGCTCTGGCCTGCTGCTATGCTGCCTTCCAGCCACGCAGACCTTCCTCAGTGCCACAGCCTTCATGTCCAAACTCGGACTCTGCAGGTGGAGAGGGAGCCAAGGATCTGACCAGAGGCCTGGAGGGATCCTGGGGCCATGGTCAGTTCTGGGGTTGCTGTGAAGAGACTGAGGGAGAAGCTCCCTGAAGACTCCTCCAGAGCTTACTGCACTCAGGCAGATGAATCCCTGCGGCCAAGCCTGCCTGTTCTCCCTCTGCTCCTTCTCCTACCTTGACCTTGTACCTTCTGAGGAATAAGGAGTTACTTAGTATTTCTCTAGAATTTCACTAGAATCCTATTCCTGGAGATTTGAGATATATTTGTCAATGGTTGTGCATCTTCCAAAATTAGCTTGCTTTAGCTTTGCTCAGAAGTGACTAGAAATTCAGCTATCCAAAGCAGCTGGAAGGGGTTTTCAAAGGAATCTACCAGCTACAAAGCACATCAGAAGATATCTTAGTCTGTTTTGTGTTGTTATATCAAAACACCTGAGGCTGGGACTTTACAAAGGAAAGAGGTTAATTTGGCCCATGATTCTGATGACTAGGAAAGTCTAAACAGCATGGCACCAACACTGGTCATAGGGCAACATCCTGGAGAAGTGGAAAGGGAAATGGCTGCGTGCAGAAGGGGCCAAGCATGAGGGGAGGCCAACTTTCTAACTCAGGTGGTCCTGTGGGAAGTAATCCATCCCTTCCTTCTGAGGGTGGCCCTCCCATGACTCAATCCCTTTCTACTAGGCCCCACCTCTAGATCCACCACCCAACACCATTCCACTGGAGACTAAGCTTCCCACACATGGAATTTTGGGGTACACATTCCAACCACATCCAGAGCCCAGTATAAAGACAGTCAGATCCCTAGAAACCCACATCTCAGATTCTCCTTCTGTGAGTCAGTAAGCCGCAGTGGCCATGGGGGGCTGTCCCTGTAGCCTAGGGGTAAAGATGGGATGTGAGGCGATCTTAGGCCATGCCCAGTGGGAGCTTGGGCTCCTGGAGAACCTAGCATTTAGGGGACCTGCCTTCAGGAACTGGGTGATGGGATTATAATCGTTGGAGATTATCATCTCTACCCATTTGGAGAGCCCCACAGGAGCAGCCTAATCATATTAAGATGGACAGATGGAAGCAAGGCGGGCTCCCCTGGGGATGCTCCTCGTTGGTGGGAGACCTCCGCAAGAGGGGCAGTGGGTGGGATCTGCCCACCTCTAGAACCACGATCTAAAAAGCAATCAAATGCTTAAGAGGTGCATAATTAGACAGAGAAACAGAAACATAAAGAGCTTAAGCGATTCGCCTGAGGTCAAACCAGGAACCAGCGTTCCAATTGGATTCCATTTCTTCTTTCTGTTGGGCTCTTCTTTCCTCAATTGCTCCAGCTGAGTCCTCGCCTCCATTCCCCCTTATTCCTATTCATCTCTTGCTCTCACACTCGTGCTGCTCCACGTGAACTGTATGTGCACGTGTGTCAGAAGTTGGTGCAAGCTTTCTCACCTGAAAACTGTGTAAGCCTGTGTATATTATGAATCTGGAGCTTTCCACTACCCACCCTACAGAGAGGTGGCATGAAGGGGAAAATCCCAGAGGGCAATGACATCTAACTCTAAATGGTTTATTTTCAGTTTGAGAATGAAATCCGTCCCCCTCTATTGGCAGCACATTTAATTCCTCTGTTTTGCTTTGCGACCACTCATCCTGAGTAGTTTGCATTCCTTGAGTCCCCAGCAAGTGACAGCGCAGGCATCGAGCCACCCAGGAGCATGCCGGGTGGCAGAGGAAGGCAGCTGGAGACGGAGCACTTGCTCTGCAGAAAGCCACACTTGCATGGCCTGGCCCCATCACCAGCGATGATCAATCAAGAGACTGACGGACTGCAGGAGGGAGTGACAAACTGGGGAGATGACAGGGACAGGGGACTCGCAAAGCTTCCCTCCTCCAACTTTCTCGTGTAGGAACTAAGTATGTGTTGGACATGCCTGTCCCAATCAGAGCATCCTTCACCTAATACTTCCCTCACTTTCTTCAGACCTTCCATCTGAGCCCAAGCTCACCTTCCTGGGTTCTCCAAGCCTGTGGCATCTTTCTGGGTCTTACATTTGTATGATTTCTAGAGTGTTGGGCTTGTCCAATTTCATTAGACAGCGCACTCCTCAGGGCTGGGAGCTGAGTCTCCGCACATTGGCAAAGCACCGTGTGTGCCTGGCCCTTTATAAACAATGCAAACAGACAAGAAATTGGCTAATGCCTGAGATAAGCAGTTGACACAAAAATCCACATGTAGATGGCATCCTAATGAGAGGTAAAAGCACAACTCTCCACGTGGGGCTACAGAACTCCAGCTCTTCGGAAAGATAAATGTTACAACCCAGAAAATTTCATCAGCAAAAAATATTCTAAGCAGGTTCCCCCGAGTCTGTGCAGAACATATGAAAATGGCAGATCTCCTTTTACTCGGGAGCTAGAAAAGAAAATGTTATTAGTGGGAATGACATATGTGAGCTTCACTGTGAATAAATATACGGTGTCTATATATATTATATGCATAATAATAACACCTCGAATCTATATGGTGCTTTTCTTCCCAGGAACTAAAAATGATCCATGGTTATTATTATCTCATTTATCCTTGTAGATTTTTTTCACTTATATTTTGCTAGTTTATTACCAAAATATAGAAACATTTAAAAGCCATTCTTCTGGCTCTTCTTTTCTATGTGGTTCTACCTTGCCATTATATTCTCCTTAAAATGTAGTTAGGGGAAGGAACTAGAATTCTATTACAGATCCTGGAATTCATTCATAGGTCCAGATAGCAGGTGACTCTCTGGGGCTGTCATGGGTCTCTAAAGACTAACAGCTATGAGTTGGCTGCCCCTGCCTCCATTCTCAGCGTCCAGAGTTCAGATTCCCAAAGGGTCACCATTTAGGAGTTGGGGAATATGTCAGATAATGTGTTTTTATTGCCTTCAGAGGACAGGTTGCACACAAAGCTATTATGACTCAATGCTTTTGCAAAAATCACTTAGCAGATAAATTAATCCCTTTTCCAGCAAGCCCAGCAGAGGCTGCTGAGTAGAGACTCCTGGGGTTTCATTGGGTGTGGGTTTGGTTGGGAAACGTGGGGGGACTTGGAGAACATGAGCTGTTTCAGACAGCTCTGAAGAGGTGGGGCACAGAGGGCGCCCATCCCAGGCAAGCCTTGGAGGGCCCCAAGAAATCAGAGGACATGGGACTGTGGGCAGGCGCTCCGAGGAGTGAGAATACAGGACAAGGAAGTGAAATAAGGAACAACAAAGCGCCGAAGAGCAGTTCCTCCCAAAACCAAAACGGAGATCTGGACGGCTCCCAAGTTAGGACAGCTCTTGGCCACGCGCATCCTCTCAGTCTTCCAGGGAGTCTCGAAGGAAGACTGAACGGGACCATTTCCTAGGTGTGCAGACTGACGCTCAGAGAGACCGTGCTTGTCCTGAGATCACCACGTCCTGTAAACATGGCACACACCAGGCTGCTTCCAGGCTACAGGAGACAGGTGCGTGGTCAGCAAGGACCCTCGCCTGTTCCCCATGTGGAATCAAGGGGAGATAAATCCACAGGCTGCCAAGGACAGGTGTCACCATGGACTTACGGCCGTGGGTAGAGGAATAGCCTGGCGTTCCCTGGCTCTCCCGTTAGGCTGTCTATGGCCCTGCAGTCTGGCTCTGCTTTACCACCACGGCATCTTTACACCGTTGACTTTAATGTTCCCCTTTTACTGCGGAGATAGCATGCTCCTTAAATATCATTTTATTATAGGACCATTGAAGTTTGAAGGCACAGCCAGATGCTCTGGAAGAACTGCCAGCTCTAGTCCCTGGATGATTTCAAATTCCTCATTATCTCTTGGATCCTCCTTCTTGTCTTTGCTGATTGATGATAAGCAAGTTGGGTAGGAGTGAGATTTCTTTTCTGATCTGGGATAGCAGTGGGAATATTTGGGGGCTCTGAGTTCTATTTGAAGAGTCATAAGGGAGAGCTTCCTGAAGAAGGTAATCTGGATTTTGAAAGATGAGCATTAATTCACCAACTTACAAAAAGAAGAGCCTGTGGGCAGTGGGCGCCCAGGGTGTGGCACCTGCAGAGGCCGGGTACAGCCCTCAGCCCTTGTGGTCCCTGGGACCACAAGTGTTTTGCATGCAGCAAGAACTTGGGATCCTAGGAAACAAGCCAGAGAAGGATACTAAGGTTCAGATTGTCAAAGACTTTCATCCTGCCCTTCTTACCCCAAAGTGAGTGCACCCACCACTCTCAGCATCATCTCATGAAACACCTGTACCAATTCACCAGCACCCGCGGCCACTCCAAGCCCCCACAAGATGGACAGAGTAAGCAGGAATGTGCCTGATCCTTAAGATTTTACTTTGGCAGAGGGTGGAAGACCGGGGATGTCAAGGGCAGGGAGATCAGGTGGAAGACAGGGGAAGGGTCTAGATGAGTCCATGGGAGCCTCAAGGGCTGGGGACAAAGGGAAGGGAGGGATCAGGGGACACCAGAGTGGTACCGAGGACCTCGTTACTGGTTACTGGTCCTGCCACTGCATGAGTGGGTGTCCCAGAGGACTACCCCACCTCAAACCAGAGCCACTCATGTGTCCTATGCACTTAGAAATACAGCTAACTTAAGCCTGGGGACAGTCCACAAGGTAGGCACTATGTCCTTTCCCCTTCATAGGTGGAAGCCTGAAGCACAGAGAGGCCACACAGTTGTGGGGAGTCAGGGTCCCAGTGTGTGTACCTCTGACCTCTGTGCAACGCTACCTGGGTTCATTCACACATTCAGCCACCGCAGCACTGGTCTTCCTGTGCCACTCTTGGCCTATGGTCACGGCCAGTCCCCTGTGCCAGCGTCGAGGTATTCCTTGGTAGTAGCATCAGCACTTTGGGCCTTCAAAGACAGAGCTCTCCACCATAACCACCACCCCCATGCTGTCTTCTAGAAGGTTCCAGCCATTCTCCTTGACCTCACCCCAGGGCTCACTTGGCTATGGACTCTCCTCTCATGCTGTGGGATCACCCCCATCTCCCACAGAATGAGCTCAGAGCCCACTGCTCCAACCCCAGGTTCTGCACCGTGTGTTAATCTGCTAGGGCAGCAGAGACAAATGCCACAGACGGCAACTTAAACAATAGGAATTTGTTTTCTCGCCATCCAGAGTCCAGAAGTCCAAGATAAGGTGCTCACAGGGCTAGCTTCCTCCAGGCCTCTTCTTGCAGCTGGCCGCCCTCCTGCTGCCTTTTGCCTGGTTGTTCCTCTGCGCGCACCCACCCCTGGCATCTATCTCTGTGTGTCCTGATCTCTCCCTCTTAGCATGAGATCAGTCAGTTTGTTTTAGGACCCAGCCAATGGCCTCCTTTTAGCTTAATCACCTCTTATAGACCTCACATCAGTATGGGTGCATTCTGGGGTGCTGGAGGTTAGGATTTCAACATATAAACTTGGGGGAGGCACCACCCCATCCACAACAGGTCTCTTCTCTCCAGCATCTCTGCCTACTTGGCTCATGGTGCAACTTTCTCCCCAAGACACATGTCTGGAAAGACCCCACACATGGAAACACAGTGAATTCAACTGAAACATGTTCACTAGTAACATGGATCTTTCTAAAAACGGGGAATTTTTTTATGTGTGATTCCTAAAATGACATCTCTCGGCCTCACTTCCACCGACCGGCCTGTGCTCTGACAGCTCAAGGGGAGGCAATGGTGACAGAGCATAGAGGTGAGCCATGAATCTCCTCATTTTAATTCTCTTCATTAAAACCAGCATTTTATTACAAAGACCTGCCAAAGTGAATATTAGACAGAAATGCATGTTAAGCTGCCATTGATCTTTCTGGGTGGATTGTACATTAAAGAGTGCACTTTCTCCCTCTGTTAGCTGCTCGCACATAAAAGGGAAGCAGAAATCAAAGGGAAAGTGCTCCTGCCTTATCCCGCAACATCACTATGGCTACCCAGTGGGGCCGAGTTCTCCCTTCCCAACCTGCCCAGACCTTCAGGCCTCCCTCTTCTCTGCCCACCCACTGGCCTATCTCCGTGCCTGGGGGTCACTGTCAGTGCACCTGGCTGCTTTCCCCAACCTGGAGCTCCCACTGCAGCCGGTAGTGTGTTCCACACTGCATTCCCCACCCCGAGGGTGGTGTTGGTTCAGGATGAACGCCGGGGCAGCTGCTGGTGATCTGCCTGTATGTGTCGCCACGTGGACAAGAACAGAAACCAGAAGTTTAATGGAAACAGGAGAAGATGCATTTGGCAGCTGAAGAAGCTGCATGAAGAAATTGTGTGTCTGGGGTTTACTCCAGCCTGAGATGGAGCCATGGTGTGTCTTCAGACAGCCGGTCAGCTCGTCCTCGCTGGGATTCCTGCCTGCTGAAAGAGAGCAATCCAAGAGGAGGGAGTGGGGTTTAAATGCTCCTCCTGTCCAAACCATTTCCTCCAGGACCTCTGCTTATTTAAAAGCAACCGCCTCTCCCGTCACTACCACATTCTCTCCCTCTCCTACAGACACTCTGCCGCCCAGCCCTCAGTGAGCCTCCCAAAGCCGGCTGCCTACCCCTCAGGCAGAGATGGGCTGCGAGGCAGACCACAACAGGGTCATCCACTGAGGCATGGAAGGCAGGTGAGCACTAAACCCAAGAATGGAGCACTCAAGTGGAATGCAGACCTCTAGACACCCCCGCTCTGCCAGGCACCACCCTGTCCACTGGTAGCTTCTCCAATGCTTGGGCATCATGACACAGCACAGATCATCAACACGGCAGCAAGTGCGGACGGGCATGATTGCTAGACCTGTCAGCGGCCCCAAACAAAGCTCTTCCATGCCACGATGTAGCAAATACAGAGATGGGCAGGGAGGACGGAGATGAGTTCATTACTCAGAATGATCCATCTCCCCCAGCCTTGTGGTGACTCAGAGACAATTCTTCCGTTTTACTAATCGCAGTGTATTCATTGCCCTTCCGTCTAGGATCATCATGGCATGTCATTTTCCCTCTGAAGGGTTTCTGCGTTCCCTCTTCCATCCTGCTCACTTGCCCTGTAGCACCTGATGTCTTCACCTACTGTCCCCTGCTAGGACCCCTGCAGAAGTCTCCAGGCTGGTCATACGCTGCCAACAAAGAAACCGGTCTCAAATCTAGAATGTAGGTTTCCAATCTCTAAGACCTTTAGACATATCCCGCTTCCTCCAGAATCACCCTCGAGCGCCTTCCTCTGCCTTCCACGCTCTCTCACAGTCTGATTCTAGACTAACCCTACTCTGTCATCTCTCAGTCCCCCAGTTGCCAAGAAGCTCCCAATCCAGTCACAAGAAGCCACACAAGCCTCCTTACACCCACTGTATAGCTCCTCCATGTCTTCCCGGGTCTTTCCCCACCCTCTGCGAAGCCCTACCCCAGGGCCAACCTCAGCACCCTGCTTGGTAGACAATTTCTTCTCACTCTTTAAGGTCCAACTGAAACCCCTCCTATTCTCTGAATCGTTTCTGACCCAACCACGCATCAATTGCCCTTTGAGTTCTGTCCTTGCGGCATGACTCTTCTCAGACAGAGACCATCGTGTTTGTTGTTGGAATTCCAGAACGTCCAGCAGAGGACCAGGAACACATCTCCAGTCCAGCTCTCCATGGCCCCTCCCTTACTAGCCATCTCCCACCAGCAGCTGTGTGGGCCCAGCAGACCCAAGCAAGCTCAGGGTCTTCCTCACCAAACGCCCATCTTCCTGGATTCTCTCTCTTGGTTAGCAGCGATCTCCAAATTGAAGATCATTTGACTCCTCCCTCAGGCCTATCTTCTGCCCATTTCACTTCTTAAACATCTTCTGAGCCTCTGCCCTCCTCCCCAGCCCACTGCATCTGCCCACTTCTGACCTTCATTGACTGTCCCCCCAAACTATTGCAATGAATGACCTTCCAACCAGTCACTCTGTCCTGGTCTCCACAAGGCTAGCTTCCACCAGCTGCCAGCTTCAAGGTCCCTCTGTGGATGAGAACCCTTCAATGGTTCCCTTTTACTGCTCAAAAATAAGTAAATAAATAAATAAATACAAAAGCCACCACCCTGAGCACAGACCCTCCACCATCACTGCTGACCACCATGTTGGCCTCCTGTCTTTCTGCTCCAACTGCCCCCACCCCCCATGCTTCAGCCAGAAGGAAGCTCTTGCAGGTCCCTGAGCACACAGGGCAAATCCTCCACACAGACCCTCCTAGAGCATCCCTTCCCTTGGCGGTGGCTGCTCAGACTTCAGGCCAGACATAGCTCTCATTGCCATCCTTAGACTGGATTAATTTCATCCCCTCTGCCTTTCCACGATGGCCTCAGCATGTCACTGTGGCTGTACCTATCACAATAGCCTACACTTCTTGGGGTCAGAAGCCATGCTGCACAGGATAAGCACTTGGTGTTGACTAAATGAACATGTTTTGTTGAACGAATGTTGGAGGTAAGAGAAATGAAACAAGGTCACATGCCGAATTCTTTGTGTACATTATCTCAGTGAAATCTCACAGGAAATCCATGGGGCAAGTCATATTCTTCCCATCCGCAGACAGCTGAGGAAATCAGATCTCACAGAGGGTGGCTGACTTGCCTAAGGACAGAACAGGGATCCGAACCCCCATCTGCACCTCCGTCTCCTGCACGTGCCTTGCAGCATGCACAAAGCAGTAGCCGCAAGCTCTCGCACCCTCGGAAGAGCCCAGGAGGCAGGGGTCCCACCCACCCCTCCCAGATCAAGATGCCCCATGCGGCTGCCGTTGCTCCTGCTGCCCCGCAGACCTCCTTCTCGCCTCTGCACATCTCCAGGCCTGGAGCCGAGCGCGGACTTTCTCTGGTGCCACATCGTATTGCAAACTTCTATCTAATTTGCTGTTCCCTCTCTCCCTAAGGACACATTTATGTTAGTACTTTTAAGGCAAGATTCTCTCTATGAAGCAGGCATGAATCCATCTTTCCCTGGCATTCACATTATAGGAAATGCAGTGCTTTAGATATTAACGAGTAATTTTCTTTGCCCAGTGCAGTTCAAAATTCAATAAGTGCTGCTTAAGCCTAATTCTCCCACTTATAGGTCAGAGAGCGGCCTCGTGGAGGTGGAGAGAAGGTTCCCACATGCTTCCTTGCCCTCCTCCTGCCTCACACCCCCTGTTCCCTTGGATATCAGTGACTGTCACTAATAGCATGTGAGCCGCCATGTCAAGCCCCATGGTCCAAACTGGCCTCACGTCGCACCTCAAAGCTGGTTCTCTCTCTGTGTCTCTGCAGGAGCCCATCCAACATCTCCCCAGAGGGCTGAAATCCCATGGTTAGAAGGGTCATTCCTCTGAGAATGACTCAGTATTGCTCAGTGCTTCTGTCCTCGTTCAGCACGGAAATCCATAAAGCCATTTACACCTTAACTTCATTTCGTTCATTGTTTTATTTGGCAAACCAGGTCAACTTGTCATTTGAACTTGGGTTTGAATGGCTTAAGGAAAAAATGGAGCAGAAGACAGACTGTTCTTTGTCACCCTTCCAAGGCTGGCCCTTGCTGCAGGGTTGGCAAGGGGCGCAGGGTGGAGCGAGCAAGAGGCTGCCTCTGCTATCATGCTGGGAGAGAGGACATCACCTCAGGCAGGCCATACCTGCTCAGTTCTGACTGCAGGACCCCTAGGGCACTGAGGAATGGAAGTCCAGGTCTGCTCTCTGCAAGGAATAATAATCCAGTAAAATCTCAATTAAAGCTAACTCATAAATCACATTTAATGTTGCCCTGATGGGTCGAATCTAATATGCCAGACCTATTAATCTTTTGGCAGACCCTGGAATCCCAGCCTCCCTCTTCTGAGGAGTCAGGGGTTAAGGCCTAATTTCTCCCACACCTGATACAAATTAATTATACCCCAGAGAGCAGGGGACAGGGAGGGTTGGACTGTGTCATGTCCTAAACCTGGAGCTTGGCAGCTTGGTACTACTGGGAGTCCAAGAGGAGAAGGGAGCCCAGATTCCTGAACAGGTTAGTCTGTCCACAGGTGTGGAACATGCCAGGTGGGGGCTGCTGATGTGCAGATGCAGTTACAGGAAGTTGAAGTACAATCTGGCAGGTTAAACAGCTTTTCCCCAGGTCTAACAATGGCAGGTGGTCCTTCCAGTGAGCAGTGGACATCAGGGGCCTGGGAGAAGAAACAAGATTAACTGACATAAGAAGATCAGTGGTACAGAATCCCACATAGAGCTAGCAGACACTCTGTCCAGGCCAGGAACATGAGGCCACGGGTGACAGAGCCCAGTAACTGGGCAGAGATTCAGGGCCAGGGCTCCAGACTGTCACAGGAGCCCTGGGTCCAAGCCTGGGAAGACCAGGCAACACCCATGGATTAGCTGGAAGATGAAGGAGCATGTGTTTATCTAGTTGAGACAGCAGGCCAAGTGACAACTGGGGGAAGGGAGTGCTACAGATCTGGAGTGGGGCTGGGGAGTCTTCCCTAAAACCTCAGGGGACTCTGAGGACCGCATTGGTGTCAATTAGAAAGAATGAATGGAACGTGAGGTTTGAAGTCAGAGATGACCATTTGATTGTGAGCCACATGGCCCTGAACCAGGCATATCACCTCCGGAGCCTCACTTTCCCTACCTTTGAAGTGGGGTTCACAATATTTAGTTGCGACATTGTTTTGTAATAGCAGCGGGGCATGCCTTCCCGTGGGAAGAAGGGCTTTAATCGACAGGAACTGCAGTGCCACACGGGAAAGGCCACTTTTGCACAGTGAGTCCATGTGACCAGAGGAAAAACGAGGTCAAGGTCACAGAGCCAGGGCCCCAGTGGGTAAAACAGCATTGGTTTGGGGTATGAAATGTGAGGACCAAGTGAGAGCTAGCTGTCTCAACTACCCTGTAGCACCTCGGGGACCCAGCAAGGGTCCCATCAGCAAGCGAGTGCTCACGGGGGAGGGGAGGGGAGGGCAGCATGTGCCAAGCTCTTGGCAACTTCTTCACCCCCTCCTCCCTCCCTCCCTCCCTGCTTCTTTCCTTCCTATTTTCTTTCCATGTATATATCCGGGTCCCCTGATATGTGCCAGGAATTAGTCTCGAAGTTGGGAACCTGCAGGGCTGCAGAGGCTGGTCCACAGGTCTCCCAGCTCCAAAGAGAAAGCAGGCGTCTTCCCACTTTTGAAAAACCTCATAAAAAATCTCATGACACTTCAGTGTGATCAGTGCACTTTAAAACACACTTCAGCATCTGTCATCAAGTCTCACTTCATGCCCCTGACGGGCACAACATAATCCCTGGCACTTATCAAGCACTTACAATGTGCCAGGTGCCAAGCAGAATTTTGCAAGGTTGTTATCTCAACTCCCCGACAGAGGGACTTCAGTAAGCAGTCTTTCTCCCCATTTTATAGGTGAGGACACTGAGGCTAAAAGAAGTGAAAGAACCTGCCGAAGATCTTACAATAACTAAGAAGGGGACTGGGATTTCCATCAAGGCCAATAGAATTTGAATGGCCGTGTGCCATCAGCCCTTTACCAGGGCCAGCAGGGCCCTGCTCATCCATCCATGATGTCCCTCTACCACCTGCACCTGGGCCTGGAGAATTTCAGTCCCTGAAACACGAAAACAATAACTGAGTGCGAGTGGCGGCTTCCCAGGACTCCCCAGACCCGGTGCCCTCTGGGGTATGTGCAGGGCAGGACGGGCAGCGGTCAGGGCTAATGGCCCTCTCCCTGTCCCCTCCAAGAGAAGTGGAGCCCTCACCAGGCAAAGCGTACTCTCCACAAGCAAACCAGTGGCTCGACTTCTCAGGCCTTGCTTTTGAATAATTGTCTTCATTTGTGGTGCTCTTTCCATGGTACCAGGACCAAAAAAAAATTAAATAAAGTCAATTTATAAGGGAGGAGACGACAAAAAACAAATTTCCTCTATTATAATGAGCACTTTCCGGTAGCTGTTGATGCAGCGCGACACTGGAAGGTCCTGCAAGGGCCACTTTTCCACTCTGGAGAGTGACCTCAGCTCGCACTCAACCTGTTCCACTGGGTCTTCCTATTGATAGTGCCACTCTCCCTCTGCCTAGGGACAGTCCAAGGCACCATCAGCCCCTCCAGGTGCCGAGAGCCCGTGTTCTGGCTCCCCGCCTTTCCCAGCACCCCATCTTCTCAGGCTCCTCTCTGCCTCTACACTTCCAGGCCCCTTGGTCAATCTGCTCCTTCCTGGGGGCCGGTGGTGGCCTCTAGCTTCATGCCGACTACCCTCTTGAAGGGCTTCTTGCTCTTCTTCAACACTGTTCACATTTTACTCAATACTTTAGTTCAGACATTGGATTTGGAAGTCCTGGGGCTCCCAGGACAAAGGTTAGCCCATGTCTGTTTAACCTGGTGGGCAAAGTGGACTTGCCCCTGGTTCAGCAGTGCTGAGTTCAACGCAGTGGGGATTTGTCTGTCGTCAGATTCTTCCCCTGATGAGTCTCCTTGGAGTGCAAGGATTTCCACTAAGTGCTGGGTAGAAGAGACTTGTGGTTTGGATCTTGTGAGGGCAGTGATCAGACCTGTGGGACTCAAGGGACCTACTTCTCAGAATGAACAAGCCTGTGCGATAACTAACTGCACATTTGTTTTGACAGCACATCCAGGGTTCAGTTTTGAGAGCCTTGAGATAGGTCAGACCAGAGAAGAAAACAAAACCACTCCTGGCACCCCTCTGCTGTCTATACTCCTGGGTATGCTCCACCTCCATGGGAAATCATGTTTCGGGATCATCTATCAGGAAACCTTCTCTCATTTCTTCTTTGCAGTGGAACCCCAGCTTGATTCAACTATCTGATGTCAGTTTAGGAGGGAATGGAGTCCTACTCCAGCCCCAGGGAGGAAGCGGGAAACCATGATGCATCTAAACCAAGGACAGGTATCTCTGCTGTCCTTTGCAAGTCATTGTCATGGAAATGGTCACATGGCAACTTCTGGCCCATGGGCCCTGATGCAGCTTTAGAGAATATTTTCACTTTTTAAAAGAAGGGAAAGTGCCTTTTACCGCGCTTACAAACCTTGATACTACTACATAAAGGGGTGACAATTGGGTTTGTGGCAAGTATTTTGGGATCAAGAGGAGTCTGTCTTTCAAACAAAGGCCAACATAAAGAGAAAGTCGATGCAGGAAGACAAAACTAACCTCATTCCTTGATAATTTATTGAGCTACTGAATAAATGGCTTTGCCCAAACTTTGTCTTTGGACAGCTTTATATATTTAAAGCATGGTAAAAGCTGAAAGGCAGAGGCTGCTAACAGGAACACACAAGCTGGCCATGGTGGCCCACAGCTGTGATCCCAATGGACTCTCAAAGCGGAGACAGAAGGAGCCCAAGTTCAAGACCAGTCTGGGCAACTTAGCAAGATCCTATCTCAAAATATAAAGTAGAAGGGCTGGGGATGCAGCTCATTGGTAGAGCACCCCTGGTTCAATCCCCAACGCCACACACACACAAAAATGCATACTAAATAGAGTCACAGATTAAAACCGGGAAGGCACCGAAATCTCTAGAAAACAGAGAGGAGCCAGGAGCTCCTGTTAGAACCTTCAAATCAGTGAAGTAGGCCTGATGGACCTACAAGGCCACTTGCTGCCTCCAGGCCTCTTGCCTTGGGCTCCAGATTCTCTGTAAGTGAAAGCAAACGTGACCCCTTCTAAGGAAGAGCGTCTCAGGGTGCTTCAGAGAGATCTGCCCTTCAGCCCTGGCCCCTGGCTTCTCCATAGTCACTGTGGCCTGCTCCCTTCTCTAAGTACAACAACACGATTCTACATTCTGCAGAAGCAATTTCCAAAAGGTGGCTTATCACTGCATCAAAAAGGATGAAACCCAGTTTGCTGGCAAAGCAAGCTGGGACCTGGAAACACCCCCACGCAGCAGGATACAGGCCTTCACCCGGTCCCCAGCCCCCACAGCCCCATGGCCTTTGCTCCTGCACTCTGGCCAGCTGTTGGTCTTGTCGTTATTTGGGCGGGGGGCAGTGATGGACACTCTGATCGTTGGTAGGGGTGGCATGAATTTGCAAATCTTCAAACTCACCCTGTCAGTATGAATTAATTAAGTTTTAAGGCAACCTAAGTTAAGTCTTAGGACATCCCCACATTCGATCATCATTACAATGCCTGAATTGGTTCCCAGTGAACCCAAATATTGAGACTGCTTGTTTTACTGCAGACTCCAAATACACAAAATTAGCAAGATCAGCTCCCAGAGTGTCGGCTGCTGCCAAATAAGAGCTCGGGAGAAGTCCTGTGTATATTATTAAATTGTGCATAATGATGGTGTGTGTCTAGCAACCAGCTTTCATGGGTGAGTACATCTTTATCTCACAGGCTGTGACAGCGTGTCTGAACCAAGGAGCACATTTTGATTCTAGTCCTTCCCCGCTATCAGCTTGCCGTAAGCACACAGAGCTGGCCCAGCTGTCTTGGCTGCACCTCGGCCTCAATGTCTCCTTCGGTGTGGAAGTTGCTCCCATGTCTTCATCAGAGGCAGCATCAGGTCAGACCTGTCTTGTTCGTGACCTTCCGCATACACCATGTCAGGAACCGATTATCCCATGCAACCTCATCAACCCAAGCAACCGGATCCAGGTCAATAAGGAATCTAAAAAGGAGGGGGAGTGGATACATTTTCTAGGAGAAAGTGACAAGGACACTGGACATGCTGTGAATATCTACGGGTGCCAGGCCTGGGATCAGTGCTTTCTAGTGTGATCCCATTTAATTCTCGAGTGACTCTGTGCGGTTGGCAGATTAGCCCCATATTTCAGATCTAGAAGCCGAGACTCTCAGAACAGGGAAAGGAACTTTTCAAGGTCATCGAATAATAGAGTCAAGGTCAAACTCATGCTCAGTTCAAATCCCGACTCCTCACTCTACCTCGAACACCTGCCTGAAGAGGATAGAGAAGGAAAAGCAAAGGCAGGTCAAAGAAACGGCCCAGGGTGCAAGGCAGGAAAAAGCAAAATAACTGGCCAAAATAAGAGTCTATCAGAAAGAGACAGTTAAAACTTCACAGGGGCAGAAATAAAACATCTCATTGAAAAGGAAATTAAAAAATTGACAGAAAAACATGAGCCAAACCATAAACACCCCAAAATATGAAAAACTAAGATTTCCCAAGAGATGTTGCAGAAAGAAATCAAAATAAATGATGGAAATAAAGGAGGGCGAGGGTGGAAAGGAAAATACAAGATAGATGTAGAAAATTCACTTTCTCTTATTTCTTGAAAGTTCCTTGTAGGTTATTTGAGTGGAGAATCAAGGAAAGAAGCTCTGGTCAAACCACGATTCGGCTCTGACATTAATGATCTGTAATCTTGAGGGAAGTGAATCTAATATTTAAAATTGTAGAAAGCCTCTCACCTCTTGGAGTGATTCCTTAAATGGAAAGCTGAGCCAGAGAGGTGAACGTTTTCTTGGAAGCAAAAGCTGTCCCTCCTGTGAGGAAAATTACATCCTCCTGGACACAGGGTGCTATAAATCTCAGTCCCAGCAAATTGTAACCACTGACTGCTACCAACCCCGAGGAGAGGTCAGCCACTAAAAGAGGCCCGGGATCATGATTCTCCAAAGCTTCAGACCCCTGCCGTGTGGAAATCATTTCCTGGGGCTCCTGGGTTGCTCCTCCCATCCATCTGGGACCGAGCGACAGTGATTCTTGAGGTTGAGTGATTTTTCTCTGAAGCAAAGAAAACAAACGGGAGAGCAGAGACCCCCTCCTCCTGGGAAAGCCTCTGTGAAACGGCCTCCATGTGTGTGCCAGGGCTGTGTGCGTGTGTCCAGCAGGTGTGCACAGCCCGTGGGCATGTGCGTGTGCCCGCATGTGTGTGTCTGTGTAAGCGCCGCCCCTCACTCCACACCCTGATGGCCCAGCAGCAAGGCCTCTGCAGAAGTGTCCCCGGACAGGCCGTCGTGACTAGGGGAATGCCCACCTGGAGTGCGTGGGTGCCAACTCCCCTCCTCCTCCTTCTCCCCATGACAGTGACTGGGCCTTTCCCAGCCTCGGTCAGCACAGCCATCAGGTGGGATAACCATTCCTGGCCGCTGCCGTCAAGATCCAATGATGTAACGTGCTGAAACACGAGTTCTTGCTGCTTCCCAGGCAAAGTGGGGAGTCATCCATGATGATCAAAATGCTGATGCATCCTGAGAGATGGAGTGCTTGTCTCTGAAATCCAAAGGCTGGCTGAGGGAGGACGGCACAGAAGCAAACAAGTGTTCTAACATCCCTGGTCCTTTCCTTTTCAGGGGGCGAGGAGCCCCCCTGGTTCTTGGGAAAGAGCCCAGGAGAACTGCACTCTGGCCAAGGCCAGTGGGTCTCTTGGATTGGCTCTGATGCCCAGGGGCAGGGTGCTGGCAGAAGGCATCCTGAGCCCTGGACTCCCACCTGGGCACACATCACCTTGCCACCCAGTCCCAGGAACCCAGAGTGAGGCCAACCCTCCCTGCCTCCTGCCTCCTCCCACCTTCCACTGAAAGGCAGAAGTATCTGCCCCCAGCTCAGGGGAGAAGCCAGATTAACCTTTCTGACATTACAGCAAATGTTAACCGTCCACCTTGCCTTTCATAATGCCAATCCAGATACCAGTCAGTCACCGTCTGTTGGAAATACAGAGGAGGTATGTCAAAACTCACCCTCACATGCTGAATCGGAAAAGAGCAGTTATTACTGCAAACTCTATATGCATTATTTATCAAATGAACTCTCTGCAGTAGGAATACAATTCATTTCTACTCTCTCGCACTCTTGTTCTTTCATTTCAATAGGAGATGAAAGAAACCATTTATAGAATCTTCCTGGGCTTTACTCCTGCAGCAGTGTCCCCGGCTGGGTTTGAAGCCAGAGCTGTCTATTGCAGGAGGGAGTGGGCTCTTTGGAGCGGGAGAGAAGCAGTCCCTGTGCCTGGCTGTCTCTACGCTCCCCCCAAGGCCCCACCAGCTCCACAGCCCACCCTCTGGGGCTGGGAATGAGTGGGTCTCCGTGCAGCTCTCCAGGCACACTCCAGGTGGGGAGCTGGGCTGTCAGGCAAACGACTTCTCCATGCGTTGCTTCCTTTTGTAACATCAGCCTTGACAAATTATTACAAGCTGAGGAAGGTGATCCCAGTAGGTCTGTTTGGGGTCAAGGTCAATTCCCAGTTGGCTCCACATTAAAGAACAGAGGAAATAAATCTCTTACTCAGCTTGGACTGATGTCAGTGTCAAAATGAAGACTCTTCATGATCACACTCATGTGGGCTCAGAGTTAGGAGTTTTGCCTGGTGGAGATGGAGGTAGTTGATGCTGGATGTGGTGACGATGGTTGTGGAGGGGAAGTGGTGGTGCTAGGAGTGACAGTGGAGGTGATGGTGATGGGGTGACAGTAGTGTTGGTTATGATCATGCAGGAGGGGTGGTGGTGGTGTTAGGAGTGACAGTGGAGGTGATGGTGGTGGAGGTGACCATAGTGTTGGTTGTGATTATGGGATGAGTGGATTGTGGTGGTGCTAGTGGTGACAGAGGAGGAGATGTTGATGGAGGTGAAAGCAATGGAATTGGCGTTGATGGTGGTGGGAGGGGATGTTCTGGTGATCCTGTCAGTGTGTTGGTGGAGGTGATGGTGATGACCACAATTGTATATTATGTTTTATAATCTTTGGAATCAAGAGGAATTTCCTTGGGAACTAGGACATGTCTTTTGGAAGAAAGCACCCTGCTGCTATTCAAGTCAGATCTTCATAAACTCCTCAACTAATTCCTGTCCTGTTCATGTGACTCAAGAGTAAAGGTTACAAAACCAAAGTTCCTCTCTAGGGACTGACTTGCTGCTGGTAGCCTAAGTGCCTTCTTGACTTGGGACCTAGGTTCCCACCCTCTCTCTACCAAAGCCAAATCCTGTGTCCTTCAGATCTGGGCTCCAGCTCCAATGCACACCTGTGGCCCATGGTGACTTCCCTCCTCAAAGCCCACTAACGGGCTGGGGACGTAGCTCAGGAGCAGAGACCTTGCCTGGCACACGCCAAGCCCTGGGTTCAGTCCAGCACTGAATCCAGTACTGGGAGGGAAAAAAAAGCCCCCTCACTGGGCACGGGGCTTAGCTTGTTTGTGACCTTCGTATTATTTCAGCTTCCTATGCTCAATCACCCCAACCAGATGATGAGATTCTTGAGAGTGGGGTGCACACCTCCACGTCTTGTCTTTCTTGGTCCCATGGCCTTTTAATAAACATATCTTAAGTTGGATGGTGCATAGGTGGCTGGGTGAATCTATGGTGTTACCATTTTCTCCCCCAAACACCTGGCGCAGTGGTGCACAGAGCCGGTGAGGAAGGCGGGTGAGGATGAGGACCTCCGGGGCCTTGCGAGAAAGCAAGAGTTAGTAGTCACCCCTGCACGATCGGCCAGCAGGACTGAGCCCTGCGCCAGGCTCCCAGCACGTCGTGCCCTGTCCTCCACAGTCTTCACAAAATCCGCCAGGTGGGTGTGAGCTTTCACAGGTGGAAACAGGATCAGAGATTCTCAATAATCTGATAACCTTATGACCAAAAGTTCGAACTGGATTCAGAAAGACATGGGTTCAGATGATAGCTGTCTCTTAAGAAGCAGTTGCATGACTTTTATTAAATCAGTTCTTATCTCTGGACCTTCTCTTTCCCATCTGAAAAGTGGGGAAATAATTATACAAGAAAGGATTAAATAAGGAAAGTCTGTCTTTCTAATATACAAACAATAATCATTATAAAGTTATAGTTAATATAATATCAACATAGATTTTATACACTCATGTGCACACGCATCTGTGCTCCTTGCCCAAGATTTTAAAAAAGTGTCCAAAACATAGTAGCTCTCTTTAGTCTCTATTTTTCTGTTTAAGAGCCCTGCCCCACCCCATCGTACTGAGGATTGAACCCAGGGGTGCTTAACCACTGAGCCACATCCCCCGCCTGGTATGTTTTATTTAGAGACAGGGTCTCACTGAGTTGCTTAGGGCCTCCCTAAGTTGCTGAGGCTGCCTTTGAACTCGAGATCCTCCTGCCTCCACCTCCTGAGTCCCTGGGATTATAGGCGTGCACCACTTTGCACAGCAGGCTTCTAGCTTTTAAGTGGTGGAAATAGATTAGATGACAATCGGATTGTAAAGACCACATGTCCAGCCAGGGCGTGGGGTGGGGTGAATCAAGAGCAGCTCCAGAACCGAGGAGGTCTTGTAGCCATGTGGAGGACACAGCAGACGTGTATGCTGGCTCACCAGGCCTCAGCACGGGGTCTCTCTCAGCAGTCCACCTGCACAGAGCCTCTGCCCATAGCCTGGGATGCCCCTGAGTGCCAAGCCCTGCCTGGGAGAGTGGAGCCCCTCCGGGAGGCCCTCTTGGCACAGGGCACTTCTGCAGGAGTCGACCTCCTGGCTGCCCTGCCCTCCAGCAGCCCACCTGGGACAGCTCTGGGGGTACCTTTCTGCTCTACCCAAGGGTTAAATATTAATTTAACTCTGATCACACTGACAGGGGAAAAGTTAATAGAAGTTTATTTTTAATATATGAGAAACCTTAACAGGAATTAAGCTTAATGCTTCAGAAATGGGAAGGACTGCTCACAATTTATCTCCCAGAACCTGTAGACTTCAGCAGAGAGCTAAAGAAATGAAAGATGTATTATTCCAGCAGCTAGAGGCAGGATTGAAATGCCCCCCACAGCAATCGGGAGAAATCCCAAATAGTCTGCCAACCCAAGAAATTGGCTCATAAATTGTCCAAATCCTCAGTTTCCCCTTATTACCTTGACCTCGGTTTTCTTTTCCATCCAGAAAATAGATCATTTCAAATTTTTAAAGATATAATAGAGCTTGTCACTTAGAATCATAGAATTTTAGAGCTGATTTCTTCCAGCTATAATAATTTATGATACTAAGCAATGTGGAAGAAAGTTTATAACAGAAAATCGTGCTGAATCTGGGCCATACATTTTGTTTTAGACATGGCTTTTGGCTGTTTTCAAAAGCTACTAACTTAAAAAAATCTCTCATGCAAAACGTTCTTCAGTACACTTGGACCCAACTCCCTGACTGTTCAGTGTTAGACTACATTCCATTAAGGAAACCATCAACTACTTTACTCGGGAATTCTTTCACCTGATGTTTATTGAGCATTTACTACGTGCCGAGCACTATTTCAGGCATTCAAGGATGCAGCAGCAAACAAAAGACTGGGAAGTCCTGGCCTTTGTGGAACTCGCATTCCAGCCTGGGGAGAAGAATTATTAATGAAATAAATAACTTACATAGCATACTAGAAAGTGACCAAGAGGAAAGACAAATGAAGGGAGAAGAGAAGGCCAGGGGAGAGTCCATTTTAAACAGGTTGTCCAGGAAGGGCTTTATGGAGAAATGAGGCTGAGTGAGAACAGAAGTGAGGGAAGGAGCTAAGTGACAATCTGGGGACAGAACACCTGGGCAGAGGGACCTGGAGCTGCAGAGACTGAGGGAACTTGCCTGGCATCTTGGAGAATCATCAGGAAAGCTGGCAGGGCTGGACTGGGGTGAGCCAGGTGATCCCATGGGATGAAGCAGGAGGTCAGAGGTGGCTACAGGTCTTAAAGTTGGTGCATGTGGGTGACCACACATCTTGGAAGCCCAGGACAACCCTGGATTAGGCCTACCATCCTGGAGGAAATGTTAACAGTGTCCCTGATGGCCCTCAGTGCACCCCAGATTGAGTGATAAATCACTCTACGCAGGGGCCTCCTTCTGGACTATGGACCCTGAACATGCTGGGAGCCTTGAGAGTTGGAACAGAGTGACAGGACTGGACTTCCCTCTGCCGTGGTTCTCTGGCTGCTCCGTCTGGAAGAGGCTGGCCAGGAGCCCAGGTGGGAGTAGGGAGGTGACCTCAGAGAGGTTCTGCCAAGCTCAGGTCATTGCCTCTGTCCCTGTCGCCTCTCTGTCCTATGTGGTCTGACCAGTGACTTCCAAGCACACAGCAGGGCTTTCCCGGTCTGATGTAGATACCAATCTCTGAGCCTTCCCTGCTGCAGGCCACAGCCTAAGACCTACCAAATTAAGGAGCTCCCTGCTTGACTGGCTTCCTGGGTTTTGTTATTTTTGTCATTTTGTTTTCAAACCTCCTTTGATGTTCACACACTATATTCAGTCATTAGTCAGCGGGCTGACTTCCACGAGACAGTGAGGATCTTTCTTTTGAACAGGGAAACTGTTGCCAGTCCATTGCCGCCCTGAAGAGGCTTCACACTGTAAAGTACCTCAGTTTCCACTTAAAATGCACATTAATCCTAAGGAATGCAATGTTGACCCTGGGCTGGTGATCAGTGCCACAAAGCATCCCAGCTTGGTGGTGCACAGTAACCGCCATTCCATTTGCCTACGGACTCTGTGGGTCAGGAATTTGGACAGCAGGTGCAGGGGACTCTGGCAAGTGGAATGACCGGGGCCAGATGAGCCGGGGCTGGAGGACCCATTTCCAAGATGGCTTCACCCCTGCCTGCCTGTCCCCTGTGTTGGGATCACTCATGGGCTGGACTCACAGGTGCTGAGGTCCAGCCTTAGCAGGGGTCATGGCACAGCCTGGTGAGGGAAAGGAGTTGGTGACGAGAATAAAGCGACACAGACTCGAAGATCTGAGGCTTAGTTTTAACTTTACTGTTACATGGCTAAGTTCTAAGTTTAGCTACCGTTTCACACACAATCTATATATATCTATACATTCGGCTTGAGTACATTCTTTTAAGGTTACATAGAAGGGGAGGTGATAAAGCTCTAAGGAAATGTGATGGACATAAGTATAATCAAAACAAATCAAGTTCTACTTAAAACATCACTAAACCATTAACTGGTTCTGGTTTTCATCTTACTAGGAACAATAAAAGTCGAGGCCATCCTCATAAACTATATAGGTTTTGACATGTCATGGTTTAAAGTTATGTCAAGGGTAACAGCTGCACTTAGACATCTCTGGGAGGCTGATATGCAGCATAAATACCTTTTGACCTGTCTATAGTATAGAAAGTGGAACTTCCTTTTGTTAATAGTTAAATGACACCCAATATACAGCTTCCCATCAATCTTACATGCAATCCACTGAGGTCCCTGAACTGTGAAAACAGTTTCACTAAGAGGGGGGCACATGCTGGTTAGGGCTAAAGCAGACAGGCAGTCTGACTGCGTTAAGCTCACTGAGAGCAGTGGACAGTAACTCTCGTTGATCTGACCCACAACATTTTTTCTGTTTGCTTAAGGTAATATTAATATGAAATCAGTTAAAGCTTGAACAGTGTTACTTTTATGTTCCAAATCACTTAATGTCTGATTTTTTACCGAAATCTTTAAACATAAACTTCCACTAACAATAAGAAATAACACAAAAACAAGAAGGAGCATGCCATGTCCACATTTCCCAGAAGATTAGACCGTGCAAGAATCTTCATTATTCCCAGTGGAACCGTGTCAAGCACTGAGGGGAGTAGTGGTGGGCGTGGCACACAGGGGATGTCAGCCACAGTCCCGACACATGACTCTCCAGCATGGTGGCTTCTGCGGTGGTTCAGTGTTCCAGGGAATGGGAAAGAAGCTTCCTGGGCTCGTGACAGAGCTTCTGAAGTCAGTGGCTTCATTCCCTCCACACTCTGTGACTGAAGCATCACAAGCCTGCCCAGATTCGCAGGAGGGGACGCGGACTCCACCTCTCAGAGGGAGGGGTATAAAAGAATTCACAGCCAGGACTTTAAAGCTGCCAGTTCTCACTGGCTGGAAAAGGATCCAAGGCTCAGAGAGTGTTGGTTACTCACCCAAAACCACCCGACTAAACCGGTTGGGACCACACTCAGCGCCCTGTTGGACTGCAAAGCACATTCCTTTCCTCCTGCTCTGAACGCCTGTTTTGGGGCCAGACGGTGCCTCCATTCTGTCACCCTGTGCTCAGCGTAGAGGTTGGCACACTGTGAACAGAGGAATCAGTGAATGCATCATGGCCAGCAGCTCTGGAATGTTCTCTAACTTCTTATGACCTGAATGAGGGACCCTGATGCCGGAGTTCACACAGTGTGGCAAGGAGCATGGAGGACACTGGGGGTGAGGGGACACACTTCACAGAGTGTCTGCCTAAACCCTTTAACTCAAAGACACGCTCTTACACTTCCAGCCCAACAAATGGGGAAGACCCATTTGGAGATGGACGAACGGCAGCTGTTGGGTGGCTTTGATGGCCACAGGCTTGAGCACATCTTCCTTTCCCCATGAGGATAACAAGAAGCCTGAGAACCCGGAAGACAGTCCATCTCTGCTCCTGCCCATCCCTCCCAGCTGACAGCCTGACCTTAAGGTGAAATATGGCTACAGTGAAAGCAGTTGCACCCTTGATCAAAAAGCTCCAAATCAGAGGTCTGAGCTCACATCCTGGCCTCGCCACAAAAGTGCTGTGTGTCTCAAGAGAGTTCGCCTCACCTTTCTGAGCCTCAGCCTTGCTGTCCATTACTTGAGAGTCTGTGACTGGATCACTGTCCTCCCACATCAAAGTTCAGGGATAGACTGTAACTTTCTCTTGCCTGCAGTCTTCCCTCCTGTCCATCACCAAGCCCAGCTCAAGTTTATTCGCGAAATACTTCGCCGCTCACGCTGGGCCAGGGATTATTGGGAGTTTGCCCACTTCTGGCAACTTTTCTGTAAATTCGAAGTCATTTCCATCCTTTGCGTTCTCTCTCCACTCCTTCCCAGCTGGTCTGGGCACCATGCTCTCGCGCCTGGCTCCTGCAGTTGCCTCTTACCTGTCCTTGTCTGCTTGGTTTTTCTGTATCTGCTCTTGCTTTCCTGCTACGGAGTCCACACAGAAGCCAGGGTCGTCTTTGCTCATTGACTTTTTGCCTGTTTTTATTTTATTTACTTTGGTAAAATATACATGGCAAAATGTATCATCTTGACCATTTCCAAGTGCATCATTCGCTAGTATTTGATACATACCTGTGGTTGGGAAACCATCCCTCCCCCCCTCCCCCGGTCCTTCTCTGGGACTCTCATCATGCCAGGCTGCCCCCCCACCCCTGGTCCATCTCTGGGACTCTCATCATGCCAGGCTGTCTGTACTCATGACAGAGAACCTCCCTGTCGGTGACAGGCTCATCTCAGCACAGTGACTTCATGGTCCAGGTCATAGCATGTGTCAAACTGGCCTTCCTTTTTAAGAGTGAACAATACTCCATCTTAGTCGTGTACCACATCCCGATTATCCACTCATCTGTTAGTGGACATTCCCATTGCTCCCGTCTTTTAGCTCTTGTGGATAATAATGCGATGAATGGTGGTGTACAGGGCCATCTTTTCAAAGCACCAATCGGTTTCTGTCACTCTTCCTCCATTACAGCTCACCAAAGCTTACCTTTCCCTTGTCCACCAGGCTCACCTCTCACACCACTCCCGCTCACCAGACTCCAACCATGTCAGCCTCTGGCCATTCCTCAGATGCCCCAAGCACATCCTCAGGAGAGCCTTTGAACTTGTTCTTCCCTCTGCTGGAAAGTTCTTCCACCCAGTCAGAGCAAGGCCAGCTCCTTCTCTCCACCCAGGTCTCTGCCGAACTCCCTCCTCCCAGAGGACCTCCCTGGCCCTGAGCTGCAGGAACCACTTGCAGCCAGCAGGGGCTGTTCATCCAGGCCCAGCTCATTAGACAACTTGGCTGCTCTCTCTCCTGGGCCACGATGAAGTAGGCTGCCTTGTTCCCTGCTGGTTGCAGAGCCCAGGACAGTGCCTGGTGGACAGGAGACTCTGAGTGAATCAAGTCCCAATGTCTGATTTGACAGTCTAGAGCAGAGCATAACAAGACAGAGGGTCTCCAGACCCCCAGAGGAGCAGCTGGCAGCAGGGGGCACAGCATGCCTGGTGCTGACTCCTGCTCCTCCCTCGCCTCAGTTTAGCTCCAGCTTCCCCCTCCCTTGACTGCTGCTTTAACCGCCTCTAGTGGGAGCCTGGGACAACTGCACGGGGCCTGCAGGGCACACTGACCCCAGAACACCAAGGCACATGTCCACTCTCATCTGTGCCAGCTTTGTGTCCCCAGAGAGCTCGGATGACAGGTAGGACCTGGCTGGGCTCGGCTGGAGCAGTTCTTCACAGAGGTGCACCTGAGTCACCGCGCCACATGATGCATAGAGAGAGAGCCCATTAGTCTGTGTCTTGCAAACGCTCAAAACGCGGAGTCATTTTTCAGACTTGGCTTGAGTTCTCCTTCATCAATAAGAGCTACGGCCCTGCCAGCCTGGGAACAGAGAGCTCTACCTGCTGCTGAGACCCGTGGGCTCCGGAACAGACAGAATGCTGGCCACTGCCAGACGCCCAGCGGGTTCTGCGCATCTCTCCTGGGAGGGGCAGCCCATCAGAGAGCGTCTCCTCCATCCTAGTGCCGCTGTGGGGAAACGTCCCGTTGGAGAGGTGTCCTGGGGATGCCCTGCTGGGAGCAACACGACACGGCAGACAGGCTTCCAGATCACCCCTTGAGAAGTCTTTAAAAACCAACCTCTTTGGGGCTCAGTTTCCCCAAGTGCAAGACACATAATCAGGCCAGATGACCTATGTGGCCCTTTCTAGCCTGGAAACCCTGGGCCTTTGAACTCCGTGGTCAGCTACAGAAAAGCGTCAAAGAGCAATATGGGGGAAGCAGGGCCCAACCTGCTGTCACCCCCACATTCGGCCTTGTATAGACCTTTAGTCAGGGAGTCCACTTCAGGACTCAGCTAAGAATGAATTTGTCTTTGTGAGGAATAAAAAAGAACAGGAGCAAAACCCCTCCCCAAAAATGAGCAGTGACAAGTCTATGCAGTGTCGCAGGCGCCGACAGCTTCCTCCTTGTGCTGAGGATGTAACTGGCTGTATTTCCAGATCCCTGCTGAAGAGGGCTTCTCAGGACTCCCGGGTTGCTCAGGGGTCCCTTCAGAGAGAGCAGCTGCCCCTGATGGCTCTGTCCCACATAGTCCACTCGGTCAGTGTCCTTGTTTCCACCAATGATGGCTTCGTTTATTCATTCATCAAGCAAAACGTGCAGGGCATTCACTTCGTGCCGGGCCCTCGAGCTGCAGCAATGAAGGATGACGTCTTTGTTCTCAAGGAGCTCGCTGTCCAGAAAGACGGGGAAGCAGGGTGAACCGGCCACACTGCAGTGATCCCTGCTGGAGGCACAGGCTGTCCCCAAGGTGCTCTGGGAGCCCCGGGCAGAGCCTTAATCCAGAGCTGGGAGGTGCTTGTGCCATCAGGGAGGTGTCTGGGAGGAGATGGCTTTGGGTCGTGTCTTGAGGGGTTCTAAACACCTCCAGTTCTGCCTGCATTAAAGGTTAAGAGGGACCTACAACTGCAAGGGCCCTGGGGGAGGTGTAGCGCCAGGGAGAGGAGTGAGTGTGTGTTGGAGGAGGGACAAGGACCAGCTGCAGCCGGAGGCCATGAACCTCTCGCAGCACCAAGCGACAGGTTGAGAGATGGTTTTTCCCTGCACTGCTACATAAGGCAAAGGACCCCGAGATGGAGTGCTGAGTCTGTCCAGGAGATGCTTTCAATGAACCAGAGAGGGAAGGCGGTCAGTGACAGCCAGTGGAAGAAAGCCCCGTGGAGAAGGAGGAAAAACCAGGAGGGCGGGCAGGGGAGCCCGTGCTGGCGGTGAGCAGGCAGCTAAGAGGCTGTGGAGCGAGCTGTTTCATGTGGCAGACAACCTGGGACTTTGTAGGTTCCAAAGGAGGCAGCCCTGAGGACGGAGGCTCAACCTTACAGAGCCCAGGTAAAAAGTGGCAGAGTTTCCTGGCCTCTGCCCTCTCCTCTGAGCAGATCAGAAAGGATCTCCTAAATCACTCCATTCCATTCGATTAGACCAAGCATGCGAACCCCAAGGTGGGGCCCCTTTCCTCTGACGTGCCAGGAAGCCTCAGTGTCTCCTTATCACCCCGCTGGCTTCTGCTCCCTGCTCTGCTTGATCCTCACAAATGCCTTTTTGGGGGCGGGTGGCAGCATGGTGTCTAACCTTCAGGGACATTCATTTAGTCACTGGCCCAACACAAAATGTAAATTTCCTTAACTGGTCTGCAGAACCACCCAATAGATTCAAGAATCTAGCAAGTGCAGAGGAGAAGGGAAAAGAAGGGCAGCAGTGACGGCCCTTAAGACCCCCTGCAGGACCAGTGAGATATGGGGGTACACGGGTGCCCAGGGCATGGCTCTGGGCATGGGTGGTTCGTGTGCACGTATTGGCGTGTATATCTGTGTGCATATGTGCATGCATGTTGTGTGTGCACATGCCTGTGTGTGTGTGTATGTGTGCCTGTGTGGGAGAATGAAGGGGTGGCAGAGCCCCCTGGGAGATGGAAGTTTTGCCAGCTGGTTCAGTCGAGGTCTGCAGATGTCACCCAATTCGGTTGCTTGGGCAGGCAGCAATTTCCAGTGTTTTCTACAGCTCTAAGTGGTCTCCACTGCTGCAGATGGAAGGCAGTTCAGGGTGTCTGCAGAGCTTCCCATGATCCACTGTCACTTACCTGTGTCAGCAGCAGCCATACCAGCAGGTCAGGACTCCACAGAAAAATAATCCTGTTAGATTGGAGTCAGGTGTTTCCTGACCCACAAGGACTGCCATGTGCCTGGGCAGCCTCCATGGCTCCTATCCTCTGTGTGGCTGCAGTGACCCACCAGGCCGCTCTTGGCATGGGGAAAAGAGGACAGCTCAGAGTCGTGCCCCACTTCCCCCTGACTCCCCGCTGCCTGCGGTACAGGAGCTCCAGGCGCAAAGTGAACAGCGGGGACCGGAGCACCTGCCCCTCCCGGGAAGGGTGTGGTTCGTCAGCTTCTTCCCGTGGCTTCCGGTTGCTTCTCCTGAGGCAAAGCTGAACCAGCACACCTAGGTCTCCGTGTCCCACGTGACCTTTCACCTTGGTCAGCTCAGTGGTGGAAGGAGAGCATGGTGACCACCAGCTACCAGACTGGGAAGCCAGGAAGACGCCTGAACCCTCCTGAGAGCAGGATGCAGCTGAGATGAGGTGGCCTGGCAGGGCAGAGGAGGCCCTGTTCAGGGAGGCCAGTGTGAGAACAGCCCGGATAGAGGTCCCAGGAGCTCTGCTGGGGCTCCCACCTCCCCTGTTCCCAGCTGAGGAAGGGGACCTAGGAGACTGCTTTCTTGTCCCAGTGGAGAGCAATGAGCAGATAACAGTGACAGTAACAGCAGTGACAGCCGGGAGCCCTTTCTACACGCCTGGCATGTGCTGAAAGGTTTCTCCTGGATTATCTCCTCAAAACCTCGTAGCAACCTTAAGTGATGGTGCATACCTGGGTCCATGTCATGTGTGTTGGATGCCATTTGGCCACATTAACTCGGGAATCTTCTCTTGGGCTCCACACGCCTCCCTGACCACAGGTAGCCATGGCCTCTCTTGCCTCAGAAACCACTCTGCCTGCAAGTAGGGAGGACTTGCAGGGGCAGCGGGCTTGAAGTCCTGGTGCTTTGGATTCTCAAAAGGACCGAGACTTTATGACTTGCTGCTTCAGAGAGAAAATGTTTCCAAAGTTCCAAAAGTTCGATTATTGGTTGGAATTCAAAGGAACTGAAAGCGTCAGCCACACGTTGGGAAGAAGGCAGAATGGGGACCGGTGTAAGAGCCATGCCTCTCCCACAGGATCCCCCCCAGAAGAAGCAGGTATAGACAGGGGGAGAGAAATGGACAGTCCACAGAGGAGCAGCAGAGGACCAGGGAAAGGAGGGAACCCATGACTGCCATTCCTGAGAAGGAAGCAGGGCTGCCCGCCCCACCTCCATGCCCACCCCACCTGCTCCAAATGCCACCACAGCCAGGAGATCAGAGCCAAGTGAAGTGTGGGGGGCGTCCCAGATGAGGGTCCTAGGCTGTCCCAGGAAGCAGCTGGGAAGGATTTGAACCCCTGGACACACACTCACACATGCTCAGACACACAGAGCACACATCCAGGGCACCTGCACCTGGGGGAGGCAGGCCTGCTCTTAAGGGCCCACACTTCCCTTCCCCAGCCACCAGGACTGCCAGGTCCCTCCCTCTGGGCACCCAAAAGAGAATTTTTTAAAAAATTATAATACAAATAATTCAGATTCATTGCAAAAAAAATTAGAAAATATAGATAAACATTATCTATATTTAATTAAAATCTCACCATTCAGAGAAAGCCTCTATAAACATCTTATGTGTATGTACATATCTATCTATATAGATCTATACATATGATTTATATCTTTATAGCAATACCATTTCCATCAGTTTTAAAACCAGAGAGAGAGGGCAAGAGCCTTAAATTAGACTGCTCCACCAAAACTACAAGGCAGCCCTTATGTCAGAAATTTATGGCCACAGGAAGCTAACACCAAGGAAGAATAGCAGCCATTCTGGGGATGCGAAAACGTGCCCGGGGAAGAGGTGACAGAGCCCGCTTCTGACCCAAGGATCTGGTGCAGAGCCAAGCCAGACCTGCTCGTGGCTCCCAAGGCAGCACCTCCCAAGTGCCCTCCTGGGGCTAGGTGACTGGGATGTCATTCCCCCTCTGCAGCACAGGCCAAGGACTCCATGTGCAAGGCTCTCTTATAAAGTGCCCTGAGTGAGGAGCTCTCCTTGCAGGAGCAAGACGTGCATTAGGGGCAGGAGGGCAAATTGGTCCCTAAGAAAGAGACACAGCTCTCCAGATGAAGAGATTTGGGCTCAGTATACAAACACAGTCTTAGTTATTGGTGAACAATTTAAAAAGCCAGAAGCACAAGAACCATGTGTTCCCCATAATCGTTCAAATGAAATTATATAGTCCAGAACATTTCGAAAGCAGGAGCTTATTTCAAACAGGGGCACGTGGAGGCCGCCAATGTGCACTATGAAAATTCGATAAGAGAGAACATCTAATGAAAACAGATAGAACACACAATGGCAATCACAGGTTGTGCATGAATTACGAACACCGGAGAGTTTCCTATCAGTCCTGAGAACCATGGGTCGCATCTCTGGTATACAATTTGGGAGCTGTTGGTTCTCCACTTTATAAGGGAGAGCTTGAAGCAGGAGATGTAGTTCTTTATTCTTTAAATATATACTGCAATTTCCGGTCGCAATGACTAAATGTTATTATCCATCTGTTGGCTGTTCAGGGACCCATAATGAGCAACCTTAGCAGGTCCCCACCACTCCCTGTAGCACAGGGCTGCGGCATGCACACACCTATAAAGTGTTGAGAATTTATTGTTGAAATTTTTTACTGAGAGAAACAGAAATGAAAAACTCCTTGAATAGTTTACAACTTCTGCCTGGAAACTTTTGATGAATTCCCACTGCAAGCAGAATAGAATCTCTGCTCTCTTCTTTGGCCTCTCAGGCCCTAAATATCTGCTCCAACTCCCTCTGCAACTTGGTCCCAGGCTTCCGCCTCGCTCACTGTGCTTCAGCAGGCTTGCCTCCAGAGTCATCAGAAGGGCCCAGTCCCTTCCCAGGGCAGCTGGGACTCTGCTTGACTTGCTCATTCCTCAGCTCCCAGTTTAAATGGCACCTCCTCGGGGTGGGACCCGGCACCTTTTCTTAAGTGACATCCGCCTACCCACATCCATCCTTCTCCGCATCCTTTCATTTCCTCCAGGAAATGAACAGGTAACTCAATGACCAGTTGGCATGGTTTGGTTGTGGGTTTACACACCAGGCTGCTGTCCTTCCCGTGGGGCAGGACAGTGAGATGTCTGTGTCACACACACTGTGATTCCTGCAGCAGGAACCCTGCCTGCCCTCCATCTGTGGGATGAGTGGGTAAACCCTGATTTTGTTATTTCATGGCTGTGGTGTGTGAAGGAGGCGGCTGAGCCAGGATCCACGTAGCGATCAGAAAGGGCTCTGCTCAGAGGCTAAGGAGCAGGTGCCCAGGATGGCTGGCTGCCCTGCCCCAGCTTCCAGGGCACCTCTTATGTGTACCTCTCTCACCTTGCGTCCAGGTTCCCCTCAGCTGACCCAGATCCCTAGATCTTCTAGGGCCCCCATTAAGTCTCACTTCCTCCTTAGAGAGGTCTCAGATTTTACCCAGCAGGGCAGCCACAGCCCTTGTAATGACACCCTGATTGTACTGTCTCTGTCGGAGGCCTCAGCTTTGCACGCTGGTTTTGACTTTCCTATCAGGGTCTATGTGTTTGGATTTGAGTCTCTAAGGCTGGCCAACTCCTAGACTTGGAGGTTGGCTGGGCCTCCCAATCCCAAGAGACATAGATTTAATGGACACAGACTCCCCAGTCCATGGACACATGAGGCTTAAGCTTCCCCCTGGGTTTGTGGTTTCAAATTCATGTCAACTACAAGTTCAGTCCTCTCTTACTTTTCTCTGAAGATGCCTTCTGCCAAAAAGATCAACCCCTGCACAGAGTATTTGTAGGGATAGGAAAATTTTGCAAGGAAGGACATCTCAAACCAAGGACCTACCTTTCCACATTCCTTTCTTCTCGAGTCCTTCCATCGACTACTTTATCATTCTTTCTTATGGGCCTTCCTTGTTCCTCCCCACTTCCAATCTCTCCTTTCTCCCATCTTTCTTAGGAACAGAATGATTCTGCTTGGCCCTGGTAGAGAAATGCAGTGCTCAGGCATGGACACTGAAGGATTTACTAGGACAGACTCACCCGATCCAGCCTCTTAGCAAAGTTCTTCAAGAACTCCTTATCCCAGACTGTAATCTAATGTTTCATTAGTGTGTTGCAGCTATTCAGAATGTTGGGGCTCATTTTGACATAATCATGCATGCATAGAATGGAATTTGTTCCACTTTAGTCCCCAGTGCTTCCTCTCTTCCTTCCTTTCCTTCTCCCACTGGTTCTCCTCCTCTATCTACTGGTCTTCCTTCTATTTACTTGTAGCTTTTTAAATCAGTGCTTTACGGATATACATAAAGGTAAATGTCCCTGTGCCTTATTCCTATATCTACATGGCATCATTTTGTAGACCGAGTTCCACCATTCCTCCCTTCTCCTGTCCCTCCTCCCTCCCCCTCAATCCCCTTCTTCTTCTCCACTGATCTCCCTTCTAATCTTATGGGGTCCCCCATTCCCCATACTTCTTTTTCCTACTTTGCTCTAGATTCCGCATATTAGAGAAAACACTAGACCCTTGACTCTCTGAGTCGGATTTATTTCACTTAGCATGGGGTTCTCCATTCATTTACCAGCAAATGCCAAATTTCATTCCTCTTTATAATTGAATAAAACTCTGGGGTGTGTGTGTGTGTGTGTGTGTGTGTGTGTGTGTGTAAGAGAGAGAGAAGAGAGAGAGAGAGAGAGAGAGACATCTTCCTTATCCATTCATCTGTTCATGGGCACCTGGGCTGGTTCCATAGTGTGGCCATTGTGAAAAGCACTGCTATAAACATTGGTGTAGTTGTGTCACTCCGGTGTGCTATGGTATTGTCATTACGATAAATACCAAGGAGTGAGACAGCTGGGTCATATGGTGGTTCCATTCCGAGTCTTTTGAAGAACCTCCACACTGCTTTCCAAAGTGGTTGCACTGATTTGCAGTCCCACCAACAAGGCACAGAGTGTACCTTTTCCCCTCATCCTTGCCAGCATTTTTTGTTATTTGTATTTTTGATGATTGTAACTCTAAATGGAGTGAGATGAAATCTCACTATAGTTTTGATTTTCATTTCCTTGATTGCTAGGGATGCTAAACATTTTTCTCATATATTTGTTGGCTATTTGTATTTCTTCTCTTGAGAAGTGTCTTTTGAGTTCTTTTGCCCATTTATTAAGGAGGACTTGGCAGAGATAGTAAATTCTAGGCCAGTGTTCATGCCCCTGATCTTTCTCTTGTGCCAGAGGACCATGCCCTTCTCCAAAACTCTAAGCGTAGTGTCAGCCAGAGACAGGAAACTCAGCATTCAAATTAAAATAAGATGGCCATAAAGTGACATGCAAATACCTAGTCGTAAATACTGACGGGACTTAGGCGAAAGGGCAGTGCTCTTCTATTGCGCCATAATGCGAAGGCATTTTATTAGTCTGGCAATACGCAAAAAAAGTCAAGTGACCTTATGGGGCTTTTTCTAAATTACATTTATTAATGCATGTAATATTCTTGAAAAATACACCTCCATCTAAATGTTCCACTGAGCTACAAGCTGCCTGCAGGGAGGCATTATACACACCCGGGGAGATGATGTCACTGTCTTCACAACTCACTGTGCACCTGGTACAGCCTTCTGAAACCACGCTAGCCACGAAGCTTGGGAAGGTGTGGGGATTTCACAGCCAGCACACAGCACAGATGAATTTCCAGAGCCTGGAAATACTCCAATGGTCTCTAAGTGCACTACCCTGTTTTGGAGCTCTTTCAGGACTCCATTTTCCCACACCCCTCACTTCTTTCTGATAGGTTGCTATTTGCTTTTTAGAAACCTGTTCTGGCTGATTCGAATAAATGTGGTCGGGGCAGTTGGCAGGACTTTTCATATTTATTATACTTTAATGCTTGGAAACAGAATAGCCAAGGGCAGAGGCACACCAGGGCGGATGTGGGCAAGGGCGTCCTTCTCTCCCTCTGGTGGCATCTGTTTGGATAGACACACACATCGAGTCGTGGCTCAGGGATCTGGCACCATCTCCCTTCACCTCCCTCACTCTCCATGTTCCAATAGTCAGGTCCACACAGTCTCAGATCCCTGGCGTCCAGCAGGGATGTCTCAGAGCACCCTGCTCTCAGTCTTCAGCCCATCCTGGCAGGACCCCAGGGCCACTCTGCTTCCATCTTGCTTCTGCTGGTCTCCATCCACCTCCATGGCTCCAACTCTAACCAACAGGAGTGGTCCTGCCCAGACTTAGGAAGCTAGTGTCCGTGTCCAGCTGGCTGCTTTTCACAGTGGATTCTACAAATTGGCTGAAGATGGAGACAGGAGAGGGGGCAAAGCCAAAGGAAAACTAAGATGTAAAAATGGAGGCCAGGGAAGCAGACTCAAATCGCCTGCGCTGCTTACCTGCTGTCTTCCTCCAGAGCTCCCCGTGGGAGGAGAGAAGCCTGCACCCCGCTACAGACGGAAGCCACAGCAGTGCCGGAGAATCCCCGTCTCCAGCAGATGCCAGCTTTGCCCCCTCTGTTCCCACTGCACAGATCCGGGCTGGGAAGGCTTCCAAATGCAAAATATGTCCTGCTTCTATGTCGCTTCTCAGTTCTGGGCTTAGTAATTCACACTCCTCTTTCTTGCCGGTCTAACCCCCACTGCCTCAGGTTTTAGACATTTTGAAGGCCTTTCCTCGACTCTTCTCTCTGCAATAGGATGTTGTATTAGGAGGGTTTGAGCTATTGGGAAATTGTCAAGCTGGCCAGAAATTGTCACCTGGGAAGGGAAAAGAAAGCACAGTGCTACCGCCAGGCGCAGTAATGCATGCCTGTAATCCCAGCACTTGGGAGGCTGAGACAGGAGGATTGTGAGTTCAAAGCCAGCCTCAGCAACTTAGCGAGGCCCTAAGCAACTCAGTGAGACCCTGTCTCTAAATAAAATACAAAACAGGGTTGGGGATGTGGCTCAGTGGTGGAGTGCCCCTGGGTTCAACCCCCAGAACCAAAAAAAAAAAAAAGAAAGAAAGAAAAAGAAAGAAAGCACAGCGCTACCCAGAACAGCTGTAGCGGTAGGTAGAAGGGTACGGTGATTTGTCTAATGTAGCCAGAGGGGCTGCCTGGAGCCCCCCCACCACACCATGCCTCCACTGGTCTCCTGGGGACCTGCATTCCTCCAGTCTTTAAATTGGTTTCTTTTTAAGAAGTATGTATATGTAACACACACACACACATACACACACACACATACACACATGCGTGGGAAGCATCAGTGAACATCCATAGAAATGGGTGGATTAAACATCCTTTAATCAAAAAGCATCTTTTATTTTTCATGGTGGTATCCCCTCTTCTCTTCTTGCACAATTACAAGTGTTGAAACATACAAACAGCCCAAAATTAGAATGAAGCTACATTCCCCCCAGAAAACCAACAAACAAACAAACAAACACACACACGCACCCTAGAGTCACCCGGCAGAGCTTCAGCGCACTCACTCACCAGCCTGTGGCAATGCCAGCCACAGGTCAGGCACACTTCAATTGCGAGAGACACAGAGGGCACTCCCTGGCATCCTCAGCTGATGACCTCACTTATTTCTTTGAGAAATGGAAGCCATCAGAAGAGGACTTCTGTCCACCCGCAGGTCCCCATCTATCGACCAGCTTTCTTTTACAGCCATGTGCTCTGCCTTCCCTCATGACCAATCCCTTATCTAAAAGCAGCCCTCCCCAAGGAATCCTGGATCCCGTCCTCTGTCACCGACTCAAGGACCTCAGTCCAGCCAACATCCTCTCTGCTCTGCTCTGAAGTCACATAGGATGTCCACAGTACCAAATCCAGCGGCCAGTCCCCAGCCCTCCTCTGACTGGGCGAATGCCCTGCTCTCAATTGAATGAACCCTCCCGTCTCCCAGAAGCCTGGTCTCACTGGAATCAGTCAAGTCACCCAGGGCTCCTCTCACCAGGGGCTCCTTTTCGTTTTTTCTCCTTGGTTCTTTCCCCTCATTTTCAAATCTCTAGGTGTTGGCATCCAAAGGGATTAGTCTGAGACCCTCTGTTTCTCCTCTGTGCTCAGCCCACCCATTTCTATGGATGTTCACTGATGCTTCCCAATTTATATCCCCAACCTGAATTCTCCCTTGAGTTCCAGGTTCTTGTGTCCAGCATGCTCCTCAAGATGACCTCCTGGCGTGCCAACGGCCGCCTCCAATTCCATCTGCCCGCTTTGGGGCCTTGAATGATCCCTGTTCCACACCTGCTCCCCCTGATCTTCCGCGTCATGGTGAATGCCATGCCGATGTTCCACTGGCACAGGCCAAACGTTTGGATGCCATCCTTCACTCCCTTCTTTCTCCCACCTATTGTACTCAATCCACCAGTTAACGCTGTTGATCCTGCCCGTGAAATGGATCCAGAATACGACTGCGACACCCTGGTCCCTCGCCAGTCCACTGCAATTCCCTCCTGGACGGTCTTCCTACTTCCAACATGTGCCGCCCCCTCCCCCAACCAGCCATTTTCCACAAGCAGTTGGATCGAGACTTTCGAACATAAGGCAGATCAGGTCACTCCTCTGCTCATAACCCTCCAAAAGTTTCTGAGAAAAACTTGAGTCCTCACCCTGACTTTCAAGGACCTGCACAGTTGCCACTGCCCCCGGGCAACACTCTGACTTTGTCTTGTGTCACTCTCTTGCTTAGTTGCCTTCTGACTGTTCTTGGACTATCCCAACATAATCCCACCTCAGGGCCTTTGCACTTGCCGTTTTATCTGCGTGGAACTTATCTCTTCCAGATGACTCCTGGCTCATTCCTCTGCTTAAATATTTTACATCAGAGATGTTCTTAGACTGCCTAGCATTGCTTTACTGTCCATATTTACTTTAATTTTCTTTGGAATACTTACCATTATTTGACATATTTATATGTCTTTTTTTCTTTCTTTTACCGTCAGAATGTAGGCTCCTTGGGAACTATTTTATTCATTGAAATATCCCCATTGCCTCCATAATGTGTGTTGAGTGAATGGAATTAAAAGCTCAGTGCTTGGCTTTAATGAGCTCACAGTCTAGCAGAGAAAACAGAGATACAAAAATACATCCACGAGGCAACGTAGAAAGTGCAGTGGGGAAGAACTGGCTGGGGTGCAGAGAAAACCCAGGTGGTGTAGCCGGGGAGGGTCACAGAGAGCTTCCAGGAAGAGGGGTTGTCAGAGCCTTAGAATCGAGGAGGAGCTGGGTGAGGTGCGTGCGGTGGGTGAGAGCAGGAGGACAGAAGGTCGTGGAGAACCGAATCTATAAAGACCATGTGGTGACTCCTGGGCAAGCGGCAGGGAGGTCACAGAGCTACCGTTGGGCAGGGAGCACCTGCGAAGCAGGAGGTTGGAGGATGGGAGTGGGGGAGAGTGGTGCTCCCAGGGCATTGACACCCCGACGCTGTCGTCACAAAAGGCGGGCCTATCTGGAGTCCTCCCTCCTTCCGTGCTCTGCCTCACACCTGCTGTCTGGAAATGGATGGGTGTTACCTCACAGGCTGCCAGAACCTTCCTGGAAGCCAGCTTGTGGACGGATTTTGAAAATACAGTCTGGCTGCATCCGGAGAGCTTCGCATGCTGGTTCCCTGGGACCACACACTGAGAAGCTTTGCAAGAAAATTTAGCAGAAGACAGATGGCAAATGTCATGGGGCCCGCACAACTGAAGAGATGGAGGGGCCACAGGAAAGCAGCCCACTAAGGGCGGGAGCTCCTAAACTGGAGACCGTGGTCACCTTCCCACAGCTTCACTGACCTCCAGGGGGAGCAGCGATGGTCTCCATCACCCACCTGATAAAGCCAGGGGTTTATGGATTTATGGGTGAACCGTCCCACATTTCTTCATTCTGAATATTTTTGAGCTTATTACATCAGCTCAGAATGAACAGTCTAAATTTAGACCCCAACTCTTTCATGTTTCCAAGGGAACTGTAAATTACTCTGTGAATGTACACACAACACAGCCCGCGCAATGTGCCTGAGGGAGCCCCGCCTTCTGCTCAGTGTCACGGGCACCTCATAAATCGCTGCCCTGCCCAGGCTCCTGGACAGAAGCTGACAGCCTCAGACAGATTGCCTTGGCTTCCCACACGCACTGCACGGGACACTCTGCCGCTACCAGAGACTCAGGCCCCAGCGGCCTCGGCCCAGACATTCCCCAAGTCCCTGTCCTGCCTGCTAAGGGCTTGTGGATGGAGAAGAGTCAGGAAGGCCACGTTGCCTGTGCTCGGCCCTTCAACCTGGCGGAGCTCAGGCTGCCCACAAAGCCTCAGGTCCCACCTGGTGGTGACGATGGAGGCGTAATTATCCAGCAGGGAAGAGTGGGCCGTGCGGCAGGTTTTAGCTGGAGGCGGGTGTGTCACTGGGCTGCCTTCAGCGACCGAGACAATGGCGCACGCAGCAGACCTTTCCTCTCTCGCGTATAAGAATCCAGATACACTCGGGTCAGGGTGGTGTCGTGGACAGTGTTATCATGATCGCGGGCTCCTCCTCCTCTCTGTTCTTATCGTGTGGTTTCCAGCCTCAAAGTCACTGCGTCGTCCAACACGGCTTCCACGGCTCCAGGCCCCATGCTCACGCTCCAGCCAACAGGAGAGGGGAGTGGAAGGGCAAACGGGGGCAATCCTCTGCTGTCAGATCCTTAAATGGGCTTCCCCAGCACCCCCACCATCCTTCACATACATTGCATGGTCCTACCTTCATCCAAACATGAAAGGCTGGGAAACATCCACGTTAGTTGGACACAGTGTGGCCCCAAATAACATTGTGTGCCCACCACCCAGAGAGAAGAGGAGGATGAACATCATAGAGTCCAGCAGCCTTGGCTCGGGTTGGGCTGTAACACGAGCAGCACAGGACCTGAGGCCCCTGGTGAGAGACCACAGAACCTAAAATAATAGCAAATGCTCAGCAAGAGGAATAAGCCCTGAAAGGGTGGAGGGAATGAGAGAAAGAGGGAAGGGAAATGAAGGCCTAGGAGAGAAAGAAGGAAATGAGAGGAGAAAGAGGAGGAAGGAGAGAAGAAAAGAGAATGGGGAAGGAGAGAAGGAGAGGTAGGGAAAGGAAAGTGCAGCTCCGGGGTTTCGGGGACCTCACTTCACCTTTGGGGTGACTTCCTCCCTGGGCTGAGGGCTTCCTTCTGTGCCTCCCCGGGGGAGACTCCCTGCTCTGCGGGGAACCTCAGGTGTCTCAGCTCCTTCTCTTTCTGGAAGAAGGACCAGCCAGGCCCCTCTGTCCTGGACTTGTTTGACCATCAGTTTTCATTGGCTCAACCTCAAAGTTCTTTACCACAGGCTCAGGCACACCTGAGGGTTGATGACCCCTCCCAGGCCAGCTGCTGTGGATGCCCCTCCTCCTGTGATATGCAACCTCTCCTTAACCCCCAGTCAGAAACCTGTCCCGTCTCCCTAGAGGAGGCTCACCCAAGATGCCTTCTTGGATCTTGGCAGTTGGGGAAACCCACACCTCAAGACTTAGTAGAAGAATCAAGTGCTGTCACCTGTCAGGAGCCTGCACAGAGAGAGGATGGGCCATCAGCAAGAGGAACGTGGATCCCTCTGGGAGAGCCGAGGCCTGGCAGGTCCTCACTGGGTCACCTATAGGATAATCACCTCCCACAGATGCAGACATATGTTGTCCTCAGCTTTTGGTGCTGGACTTTAGGAACCAGAAGATGACCACCGGGGCCACCGCCCATCTTTGATTGTGCTGGAAGCATTGGCTCCTCCTCCTCTGCCTGACCCCTCTACAAGAGAAACCCCACCACCAGAGCAAGCTTCCCAGCCACTTGGGAGGAAAGGTGTCCAGGCCACTGAGACTATTTTTATTCTGGACCTTCCTAGAACTGAAACCACTAAGAGATGCCAGCTCAATCCCCCATGGAAGGAAGAGAAGAGAGGGAGGGCGTGTCCTGAGGCATCAGGTAGAGTTTAAGCTTGGGCAGAACAGAGGCTGTTTCTTAATCGCTTCTGCATTGGCATCAACACCAAACAGCTCTCCACACAGGGAGGGCGCGTAATCATTCTTGTTAGATAGATATATGAGAAAAGGTTCATTGTTTCTCAGCACCACGTAGTTGAGACACAAACCTAAACACATTTTAATAACAAATTTATGTAGAAAAAGTTCCAAGGAAAAAGTTCAGGTTCTGAGGTTTCTACCAATTGATTTATTCCTCCCTAAAGGTCCACTTGACACCGTCTCCAAGTGAAAAGTCAGTTTGGAGAAGGTCCAGTGCTGAATGTCATGTGGACGATGGTGCAGAATGCAGGCTGCTCCCGGCCTGGCCTCCCTGCGGAGCTGTGAAGGGCTCCGTTTCTGGAACGGTGCTCTGCTGGGGCAAAGCAGGCAAACCCTTCCCAGCCCCTGCGTACTCATGCCAACCAAGGATGCACATGCTGGACCTCAGAGAGACTGCAAGACACTTGGCATAAAATTAAAACAAAATGCTCCTTATCAAACAAAAGGGCCTTTTTTTTAACTACAAATATGAAAGAAACTGTTATTACAGTAATGATTTTCCTCTACATAATGACATTTCACTGGGCCTTCTTTCTATTTGGTAAGTACAAACAAATCTTATCTAAAGACAATGAAATGGGGAAGTAGAGAAAAATCTTGAAGGATTCCAATGAAAACCATGGTTCTCGTCAGATGTAAAGGAAAAGTAACAGACAGCGTTAAGAGGAAGGACCTGGACCAATGAACCCGGAGACCTGCAGTCCAATCTTAGCTCTGCTACTGAGTCGGGACGGTTTCCTTGCTTGCAGATTTAAAAGATCTGAGGGGACCCCTACATTCCATTCTGTGATTCCATGGCTGAGTCTCTGCCCACTGGAAGTACAGTTCTGTCGTTGTGCTCATTAGACTGAAGCAAGAGAGTCTTCCAAAAGGCAGCTACTGGGTCCCGGGTTCACCCAAGCAGTCAAATCCAGATAGAATCTGCTCTTTTCCACACTACATCGATGCCTCCCACCCACCCCATGTAAATATATGTAAAATCTCTGAATCTCTGCATATATATGTATATATAATCCTTATCTTCATCTACATGTCTCTTCTAAAACTATATATTACATCTATATCCATATCTATCTTGATGATTCACAAATCACATTTGCATAGTAAGGGCTCTGAAATTTCTTCTGTAAAAAAAAAATAAATCCATTGAGTTCTGTTCAATTCCAAGATTCTTTAATTTATTTGACACAAGGAAACCCCCTTCAAACACTTTTTCTCTCTTTGCTTCGCTTCTATTAATAAACTTCATCAAAGAATGTTCTAGAATACCATGAAAAAGTGTTGCTGAGGTTTTAGCTATAAAAATTGAAGAATGAGGATTTCCGAAGGATGAGAATCTTGGATCCTGGATTCAGCTTTCTGCTTTATTTAGACCAGTATAAATATGATTAGATAGCTAAAATCCAAAGGAAAGATGTCAGACTGTTCAGGTATTAAATGAGTTTAAAGGAAGTTGATAAATAGAGAAAACAGAAGTCACTGTATCCCTGGGTATCCAATTAGTTGTTTAAGTAATTGAGGACAAATGATAAAAGGATCAAGTCAAGTGGAGGATCTAGAAAAAACTAAGTAGACAGCATTTCCACTTCCATAAAATAAGAACACAGTAGTAGGAAAGCAAAACTTTGCATAAGCAAAGCAAAACAAAGCATAAGAGACTTGCATCCAAGTTCAAATTCAACCAATGACTGAAACTCAATTCCCTTTTATGTGACTGACATATAATATTGGGCCTAGTAGATGCTCAAAAAATCACATGTTGATTTGAACAAATGTACAATCTGGAGCAATTTACTTCTCCTCCCTGACTCTGTTTCCTCACATGTAAAATGCAGATAATAATCATCATTTCCACTTCCAGGGCGACTCAGGAAATTCAATCAGATGATGCATCTGTGAACAAGTTTTAATCTGAACTTAGCCTGATGTAAATGTTGGTGGACACAATTCCTGTCCACACCAACAGTAATAAACTTGGTGGGTTTGAAACTTGGCCACACCAGTTCCCATCCGTTCTCAGGGCCAGGTCTCCTCCAGGGATGCTGGTCGACAGCAGGTGTGCAGGGCACGTGAACTCCTCTAATGTAGGAAATGTAGGAAGAAAAACGGTCGCAATGCCTGGCCAAGCTAGCTTCTAGCACCAAGAACCCCTCAGGAAGCTTATAGACACAACTCATTGGTTCACTGTTGACACACGGTAGCTGGAAATTATTTATTGCATTCACTGACTTATACATTTTGAGGTTTGTTTACAGAGGTAGGATGTTGTCCTTTACCTTCCCCTTGACATTCCTCACCGCTACACAAAAGCTAGGATTTCTATTCAATCCAGACACCCCAGGGGTGATTGAGTTGCAGTGCATTTCTTGGTGCCAAGGCAGAGGTGCCAGGGAAACACAGCTTCAGAACAAAAAAGAAAGCAAGAAAACATGTTGCCAAGGCCCCGTACACATGTGGTGACACTTGGTGCTTCTTCCTGAAGTGTCCTGTAGAGCTGCCCTCTCCAGCCAGTGGCCACCAACCACACAGGACAGGTGAACCCTTGAGATGTGGCTGGGCCATGCTCTGACTATAAGACACATGCCAGATCTCGATGACAGTGTGATAAAAAAAAGCAAATAGGACATTGGAAATGTTTATATGAATTCAATGTCAACATAAAATATGTTATCAAAATTCATTTCATCTGTTTATTTTTGCCTGCTTAATGTGGCTACCAGAAGATTTTAAATCGTGGCCGTGGCCCACATTCTGCGGCTTGCGTTGTGGTTTTATTGGACAGGGCTGCTCTAAAGCAATGATTTTCAAATTGTGGGTTGTGGTATATTCATGAATCATGAAGCCAATTACATGGATCACAACCTATATTTTTTTGAAGGAGGGTAGAATAAATAGATTGGATTAGAATGGGCGGCACTTAGGAAAGGTAAACACTGTTCTGTGGAACTTTGGTTTCAAGTATGTATATATTTATGTATCAGATAATTGCAGATGTTTTGGATAGCACATTGCAAAGTGTCTTTGCGCAGTCAATAGAGAGAGTGCTTCTGCCCCTTCCCTAAATCACCCTCCATGAGACGACACTTCCTCAAGCCAGAGGTCCCAGGCAAACCACAAAGGCTGTGATTTGTGTCTGACTAGGGACACTCAGAGATGAGTCGGGTCGATGCCCTAACTTTCAAGTGCTGCCCTGGAAACTGCAGCCTGTCCTGACGGCGCAGGAGAGAGAAGCAGCTGCACTGCCCACGAGTCCATCTGTGACCACGGAAGCGCTGAGGCCACGTGCAGAGCAGCTGTGGCACCAACTCTGACCCCACCCAGCAGCTGTGGGCCCTGGATGGAGGCTTGGGAGCAAACCCAGCACCCCGAGTCCAGGTGCCAGGGGTGAGAAGCCAAGCCCCCCAGGCAAAGCAGACCTCGAGGTACTAACCTCCCCCACGGAGATGAGATGCACTTCCTGCTTCAGCACAGCCTGCTGCCAGGCCACGATCCTCTCCAGGCCGCACTGGAACCCAACTCCAAAGACGCTGGCCCCAGGAGATTCAGTTACAAAAATACAGACGCTGCACATTCCTAGAAGCTGAGCCCACGGGCAGCTTCCTTTGGAGGAAGGAAGCCCAGCTCCAGGTTGACTTAGGACCCAAGGACGGCACAGTGGTAGGCCATGCTGACTGACCCTGACTTCACAGGAGGCAGGGGCTGAGGCGTCCTGATCTTCCCTGGTGATGCCGGGTCATAGAGGCTGTGGAGGCCATGGCCCCTGGGTTGTCACAGCACTCACGCTCAACCCTGGAGTGGGCAGCACTGATTTGACCAAATTCACTGCTTAGGGAAGAAGGGCCAGAGGGCCTCAGTGTTCCCAGGCCCCAGTCTGAGAGTCTTGAGAAATGCTGGTCATTGCTAATCCAAGTTCAGGGGCAGAGGGCAGTGTGCAGGGAAAGGGGAGGCAAGCACCTCTCGCCTAGCTTCCACCTTCCCTCTGGAGGCTCTTTCCATAGCTTGTGAGGACACTGCTTCAGGGACTGACACCACCGGTTGTGATACAAACAGATTATTCCATTTCATGCTCATGAATTTCCCAGGATACTCATATCAGGCAGCCTGACAGTAAGAGCTCATTCAGCTCGAGTCCCAGAGCACCTCAGAGGACACCCATCTGTCCACCACTTTTCTTAGAGTGCTTACTTTGGCTGGGCCCTGTGTTCAGTGCTTAGGACCTATCGTATGTTAAATGAGGGAGCCAGCCATGTTGAGATGGATGCTGCCACCACTTCCATCGTACAGGAAGAAACACCACTGTACACAGCTAACCCACCGGACTAGACTCCAGCTCAAATGACTCCCCAGCCCCACACCTCGGCACCCCCCAGCCTCCCACTTCAAGTATTCTTAAAACGAGATCTTAGAAAATGGTTTGACAAGCCCGAAATAAAATCCACAAACCTGAGTCCTGAGGTCTCATTGAGAATTACTCTGAGTCTGTCTAGGGGGCATGAACCCATTCTTGCCTGGACACAGGGGTCTACCGGTGCAACACCCCAAGGTTTGAGTCGCCCTCCAGCTGTCTTTGAATTGGTATTTCTTGCTAGGTCTCCAAGACTCTGAGCTCAGCGGCCATCTCAGCCAGTAGCACCGGCTTCATTCATACCTGCCCATGGTCTTTCCTACTTCCTTCAGAGGCTGCAGCGGCTCTGGTGGAATCTGGCAGGTGCTAGGTAAAGAATGGGACAGGGACTTCCCATCCCTCTTTGGTCATGTCCACTTGGTCCCTGGCTCCAGACTCTCCCATCCCTACTGAAATCTCTCTTCTGCAGAGCTTCAGGCCACCTGCCTGAGGACATGTTCACCAGATGGGTCAGAAATGACAGTCCAGGAGGGGCACGGATCCTTGTCTCCTGGAGGGCGACAGACCAGTTCATTATTCTGATGAGAACCAAACAAAAATGTCTGCCATGATGGTCACGGGTTGGGACACAGTTGCACACTCGCATCAATGAAGAGAACCGTGGGGAAGCCCGTCACCCTGTCAACACTTGCCAAGCCCCACTGCTGATGCCGAGGTGTGCCAAGAGCTGGGCACAGAGCCTGTCCCCTGGTTGGAATCTGCCCAGCACCCAACCTGTGTAGCTGGTCCTGGATTTGGTCTGGACCTTTTGACCTGGAGCCTGGTTGCTGACATAGATCTGCCTTCCAGGCCTGGCAGGGTCACCCTCTGCCCTCCATCCCCCAAAACAGCAAGCCTGAGGCACTTGTGGATTTAGAGTATCGATTCCAAACAGGGTGCAATCTCAATAATGGAAATAAGTCCAGCGGAAAAAAATACACCAAAATCAATGACCTTCTCTGGGTCAGGGTATTAAAATATAACCTTAATGCATGCGGTAGCTATTTTATAATGAATATGTATTGTTTTTATAATCAGAAATGAAAACATTCTCTACAAAAACCTAGACTCACTAGTTCAGTTTTAGGCCGCTGGTGTGAGGGCTCTAACTTCCGAGGCCTACCATATTTGGCTGGCACACGCATCTTGACCCCTGGAATACTTTCGATCCCCATCCTCTCTGGTAGTTCGGATGCTAGTGCCTCTACTCTGGGGGTCCTGATTACACCCTGGATGTGCTGCATAATTATCTGACTGAGGCCACTTTCTGTTGTTATAACAAAATACCTGATGCTGGGTAATTTATAAGTTTTTAAGAGGCTCACAGTTTTGGAGGCTGAAAAGTCCAAGAACATGGAGCAGGCGTCTGCTGGGCAGCTGAGGGGCCTTCTTGCAGCAGCAGCAGCAGAATCACACACCAAGGGGTACCCAGGGCAAGACAGAGCAAGTGCACTAGCTCAGGTCTCTCTTCCTCCCCCCAAAAGTCCCCCCTTCATGACCTCGCCCGATCCTAGCTACCTCCCGCTGCCATGTGAATGTGAAAATTAAGTTCCCCAACACATGGCAGCAGGACCTTTGGGAGTTAGCTTGGACCCCGCTGCTTCCCTCCAGGTCCCACACCAGCTGCCATAGCTGGGCGAGTAGCTCCAGCCCCTGGTGCCCTCTGGTGTCCCAGAGTCGGGCTTCCGGGATTACACATCCTGGGAACCGTCAAGGAGTAATGTGGGAATCCTCGTGACTCCTAGAGGATGAGGTCTCAGCTTACATTCTAGTCATTCCTACTCTGGAAAGTAGAGTTGACCATTCCCTGAGGGAGGCTGATCACCTGCATGAAGAAACAATGGTACTTCTCTATACTTGTGGGTCACACCAAATGCCACCAAGAGATTGGTCACTCAGGACCACCCTAGCATCCTCAGTTCTGCTCAACTCAACCATTAGTTTAGCAGCCAGGGGGTCACCATCATCCCTGCATCCCCGTGATGCTGGGACAGAAGAAGCTGAGGAGGAGCAAGGACACCACAGTGGACATCCTACAGTGACCTCTAACCTAGCGGAAATGGAGAACATGTGCTTCTTTGTGCTTCAGCCGTTGGCCCTGCTGATGCCTCCCGCCAATTACGTGCTGCTTCATAGTTTATAAAATACCCGATTCTCACTGTGAATAACTCCCACTGCACAGAGGAGGACACTGAGACTCAAGAGTAGCCGTGTGATGGCTTCAACTCATGCAACCAGGGAGCAGAGGGGGCAGGAGCAGGCATGTGTCCCAGAGCAGAGCGCTCCCACCAGGCGGTCACCCTTCTCCAATATCTCCCTGGGGGACCCCCTGGAGAGAGCCAGCCATGTCCAGGCTCACAGCCAACAACCTCCATCAAGTCCAAGGGCAAAGAAGGCCACAGATCACTCCTTCATTTCTGGGAACAAGCAAGTAAATCTATGGGGGACTGACAGGGCCTGGGTAATCAAGGAGCAAGCTTCTCCAAGAAGATGGACATGTGGTGGGTAAAGACAATTAGGGGGTGTGGACAGCCTGACAGGTACCAAGGCCAATAACAAGAAACGAGGCGACAGGCAGCCACAATCAACAGGGAAGTGAGGGGAGACCTATCATTCTGGAGCTATCAGGGAGAGACGCTGGAAGCAGTAGGAGGGTGTTTAGTACCTGAACAATAAGCTGCTGATGGACAGCACGGTGTGTCCTGACCCTCACTGTCATCCACACACTCCAGGCCATCAATTCAGAGAAGAGCATTTCAGGAACTTTGGAAGCAGGAGAGACAAACCTGAGAAGCACGCAGGACCCCCAGGTGGGCAAGGCTGGCTGGAACGGTGCACTTGTCCTGTGCTTGTATCATTTAGGGTGGAGCTTGCGACACTCCAGGCTCTGGCTGGTTGACAGACACCTTCTCTGGGGTGGGGAGGCAGGGAAGGGGCAAAACTGCAGATAACTGCAGTGATACGTGGAATAACAAGCTTTGAAAGGGAAATAATTGTCACAAATTCTTTCTTATAAGAAGCCTTCCCAACTCACTGAGTGCATTGCTGGGGAATCCAAGATTTTGGAGTGAAGTGTTTGAATCTTAGCACTCTCATCTAAAGGCTTTGGGATGTTTAGACAAATCAACCTCTCCGTGCCTCAATTTTTTAATCTGTAAAATGGAGACAATAACAATGGTTTATAGGGTGGGATTGTGACTCGGTATATAGTACTCTCCTAGCATGTGTGACGTCCTGGGTTCCATCACCAGTGCTGGGGGGAAAAAGTAATGATAACGACTTGCATGATTAACACGAGGATTAAATGAGTTAATATTTACTGCCTACATGTGCTTGGACTATGTCCAAGTCAATCCAAGAAAGCCTTTCCTTTCCGTCATAATGCAACCCCATGCACACCCAAGAGGCAGGAAGCACAAACTCTGAATCTGTGATTCCGATAGGCTTAGCCTGAAGGGGAAGGGCACTTTCCTCCCTCACAAAATAAATGCACCTGATTTGGGCAAACCCAGCCATCATCCAATGTCTTCAGTCTTTCGGGAAAAGCCCAGTGATCTTATTATTTTGGAGGAAAGCAACAAATATTCATTGTTGACAATACTGTGGACTCATCTTGCAGCTCAAAGGTTTGGATCATTCCAGACACATTTGTGGGTCCAGATGAACAAAGGTCTAATATTCCAGAACCATGGAAGGCCATGGCACAGCCCTCCTCATCACTGTCTTGGGAACTACTTTGGGCAATTCACTTAGTGAATCAAGCTGAGTCTTGCTCAGCAGGGAGCAGGGCTATTATAGTGATTTCGGGCAGGAATTTTGTTTGATTATGCAAACTAGGATCCATCCAAGGGATTATGTTTTCCCATTGCAAACTCCCAGGAAAGGGTCAGTTTTGAGTTTTTGCTGGGGAAGTCTGAGAGCCTCTTGGAGCATATTCCTCCAGCCCCAGAGGAGGAGTGTGGCTGAGTCAATCCATGGAGAGAAACTGCAGGCCTGAGGGTCTCCACTTGCTCCCCTCTCACCCTCCACTGCCAGGCCCTGCCCCACCCCAGCTCTGTGGCCAGGGTCAGTGCTAGCCAGTTTGCCCACCCCTGCCCCAGCCAGCTGCCATTCAAGCCCCCTGAGTGTCCTGAGAGTGGAGAAGGTAGAAGGCTGAATTTTTTTTTATTGATTTAGAGAATACATTCTTGCAGAGAAATAAAAACAAATAAATAAACCTGTGCCTTTACTTGTTTATTTATTTGTTTAATGTCACTGTATTTTTCTGGTGTCCCCATGAGGAACACAAAGTAACAGCAATGTGAACTAGATTCCTTTCTCCCCCATAAATTTCTCAGATGGAGCAGAGATCACCCCCAGAAAACTCCATTTCCTTAGGAACAGCCTTACGGCTTGTCATTCGTAGGAAGGAGCCTGACCCTCACTCATCTGTGAGGCGGAGCGGGCTCCCGCCTCACCTGCTGCCCAGACGGTGGAAGGACCCACGGAGGCGAAGTTTACGGAAGCATCCTGGAGACACTAATGAGGCCACAAATGCAGGTCCGACTGCTCTGACTCGGGGTAGTGCTTTTCAAAAGGGGAAAGGTAGAAAGATCAATGTGAGAGAAAATGCTGGAACCTTTCACAGACCATGAATCTTACCCTCTGCTACAGCACGAAGCCACACTGAACCGTGTCCACTGTTAGGTTAGTTGAAGGCTGTTGTTGAAATGAAAATGTCATGGTTATTTATGGTTTAAGGCCTACTTGTTTCCAGATAGATTTCTAGAAGGCATTAATTTATTGCCAATACTGTGTCTTGTATTACTTTGGCATTTGACTAACTGAGGGAATGAAGAAGCACAGGCAAAAAGAGAATTTTAAGCAGAATAGGGGATAGGAGGAAATGTCTAGAGTAACAGCCCCTCCTGGAGACCAGGTGCACATGGGTACCCCAGGGACGAGCGTGGACAGCCACAGTGGCTCAGTGAGGGCACTGGATCCAGGTGGTCTGCAGCTAGTGGACACTGAGCTCTTACCACCCTTAAACTCCAGAAGAGGCAAGTAGGTGGGTAAGAAGTTGCCAGAACCTGGAAAGAGAGTCGGTCATCTGGAGATGAGAAAGCAGTACCCTTCTGCTGAGGGGCACAGCCGGCCCCAAGCAATCTCCCAGAGACAGCCCAGGGGCCTCACGGTCCTCCATGCTGGGCTCTGACTGGGCTCCCCTTCCGTGGGATAAGAAGGGCCAGGGAAAAGACCAGGGAGGAGAGGGCTGGAGGAAGGACCTGGGGGTAAATGCAGAGCTCCAGGACCGTGAGCGCTGAGAAGGGCCAGCAGGTGGAAGTGGGGAAGGGAGGACACCTATAGCAGAGAACTGGGCATCACGTCTTTTCAGGTAAAAGCCCCAAACCACATGGACACCCTGCAACTTCTCAGTGGGCATTTTTTGTGCCCCGTTTAGATCACACCTGAACTTCCGGAACCCTGGGGTCATGCTCAGCTTACCAACTCCCCAGCCCCCTGCTGCGCTCAGAACTCACTAAGCTCCATCTACATTCTTAATTTGTCAGAAAGGAAGCTGCGCGTAGCTGAATGGTCAATTCTCGTCTTATTCAGATGGAAGACATTTAAAAGTCCAATATTTTACAATGCATATCCTGAATTTAGCAGTTAATAAAACAGCATTTGAATTCCGTTGGTGCCCCCTTTTAACAATAATGAACAAAGATGATGCAGTCTAACTTAATGGACAGCAAAATGCATTTTATCAAGAAAGAGAGAGAGGAAAGGAATTTAAGAAATTATGTACGCTGGAAAACCACTCTCGGAAGTAATGAGGAAGGCTAATCTGGGCCTTGCCAACCAAATAACTGAAAAATAAGATAAACGGAGAACAAAAAAATCCTTTTCTTCTCCCACATTGGAATTCGTCTTGGGGTCAACTGCAATGCAGATGTCAAAGAGTGTCTCAATCATGTCAGGCTTTGCAGAAAACCACTGATGGCTCAACGGGCCCACAGGACCCACAGCAAATATCTCAAGGTGCCAGTCAAGCTGCCCTGACATCTTAGTACCTCCACCCTGAACACAAGCCCCCTGCCCTGCACCACCCAGGACCCACATCCTTCCACCAGCAAGAGCTTCCTCGTTCTCTGCTTCACCCACGTCCTCTGCCTTTTCAGGGCCTCCTTCTCTCAAAATCTTTCTCATTCTTCAAGATCCAGCTCAAAGGCCACCTTTTCCATTGACCTTTCTCTTAAGTCCTGCTGCTGAAATGGTTCCTTCTGCTGGGATCCCAGAAGGATCCCCATACCTCTGACATGGTACACATCACGGTCTGCCATTTATTCTCACTCCATGAATCCCTTTCTCCCAGGCCCTCAGAGACTCCACCAGCCTGGCCCTGACATTTCAAATGGAGCCTCGCCCAGGCCCCAGCATGCAACCAGCGTATACCCGAATTTAATTAAAGCAAGTCGTGCTGCTAATGCCACTACCTTCAGAGCTACCTCAAACTTCAGGTAGAAAGTAATTATAGTATTTCATGCTCTAGAAGGTACTGTTCACCTGCTTGTAGTCTCTGGCTGGGGTGGTGCTTCTCCATACTCTGAGAGACATCATTGACACAATGAAGTAAATAACTCCTTCAGGCCACTAGAGCTGAAGCCTAATAAGTTGCCACCTCCAACCTACATGCCATCTGAAGGAATTAATGGATATCTAATATGAAGTCAATTATCTGGTTCCTGCGAGAAGGATTGACTCCAATATAGTTACATCATCTAATTGGAAACAGCATGAATTTGATATCTGTCATTAGATATTTTTAGAGCAGATGAATGTATCTGGTTTTCTGGATATGGGTGAATATAATTTTGAAGGTTATTACTTCTGAGGTGGTTTCTCAAGAGTTTCAAAGTCCTAAAAATCAAGCAATCCATCCCTATATTCACAGTTCTAACTATTAGAAGTTCTAAGCCCATGTTTTATAGATCAGCATGGCTCCAGGTTGGCCCCTAAGACCCACTGGTCCATAGATAGCAAGCTCTGGGGGCAATGTCAATGTAACCAGCCCCTTATCTAATGGACGCACACAGGTATGTGTGTGTTATTTCATAATCTAGTTTTAATGGACTTGGAGCCTTCATGAAGACTAAAGATGGTCCCTCCAGAGGCCAGACTTTCTTGCATTTGGCATTGGGGCTCCAGCTAGCTCTGCTTACACTGCACCTTTGTCCTTTCTCACCATCCACTGCCCACAACCCCACCCCCCTTCTAGCACCATCCCTCCATTCGGACTCTGACAACCCCTCTTGAAGAAGCCTTCTCTGGTCACTTCTCTCACACCTTTAGAGTGCCTACTAAACTTTAAATGAGTGTTCTTCAGTTTAATACATAAAAATGGACTGTCTTGCCGTGGCCTTCTGATTCACATGTATTAGTTTAGTCATCTCAACTAGATTTTAAGTCCCAGGAGGACAGAGACCACTCTTCATATCCAGATCCCATATTTCAGCCTGTTCTAAGGGGTCTCTTAGGTAGGAAATGGAAACCATCCATTTGGGCTGCAGTCTGGCTGGCAATCTTTCTTGCAAAAGAACTTTCTTTGCGGTTTATTAAATGTAAAGAAGGGAAGATGAAAGGTGAAATGACTCTTCAAGAAGAATAATTGAACAGTGAATGGTGACATGCTGTTCTCCAAGCTCAAGAAACGCAGATGAAAAATAGACTCTAATGATAGCAAAAGGTCAGACTCTGGGAACAATTTCTGACCAAAATGGTGGAGATTAATTAGGAATCCATTATTTATGTCTTACCTCCTTCCAAAGGATAGAGGCAGCGGATGGAGGGAGGCTGTGGCATCCGCTGAGTTAAGCGTGGGAGCTATGACTCGGGACCTAGATGGGTTCTCAACTTCCTGGGTGTAATTGGGCGAATCATCCCCCAGATGCCAAGCCTCATCTACAAAGCAGGAATAATCCCATCAACTGTTGTGAGCATTAAATGGGGCCCTATATATGTAACTGTCAAATGCTCTACTGATGTTAAGAATTCTCTGGAGTCTATAAAAATTGGATCAATTCTCACCTAAATGGGATTTCTATTTACCAAAAGGCATGGGGAAACTTAGATCATACATCATAATGTTTGGGAAGCAAAATTACAAGACAGACTTTCTATCAGCTATAACTTCTCCCAAAAAAATAGGCTACCCCAAGCCATCAAATTCAAATTCACTGAGCCTGGGGGGGGGGGGCAGGTGTACAATAAGGATTCAAATCCAGATAAGCCCAGGTGTACTTCCCACCATGAGACTTTTATGACTCACTTGTGTCATTCCCTTGACTGATATTTAAGACCCCATTTTTCAGATGAGAGGTTAGATCAATCGGAGCTCCCCAGGGAGTACAAGATGGAGCCAGAGGACAAGGCCAGCAGCCAGGTTCCGCACCCCTCCGTGGCTTCTCTAATCCACACTGACTGAAGCCACATCTGCCTTGCCACTTGCGCCAACAATGCATGCAGACCCATGAGGTTCCCCCCAGAGCCCTTCCTGCCGATGCCCACATGGGGCGCAGCCAAGTGCACGGGGTTTGCAGGGTCCGGCAGCCAGGCCTGGTGGGAGCTGGCGCTTGCCCCCACTGCATGCTTGCTGTGGGCTCCAGGCCAGCCGTGGAGTCCTGTCTGCTGGGAGTGTTCTGCCCTCAGGTCCTTTTCAGAAATCTGACAGGTCCAATAAAGGCCCGGTGCTGACGGAGCCCAGCGGGCGCTGCCTGCTCCCTGCGGCCGGGCACTGCAGGCTGACACAATGGGGCCGTGATCACATTACACCCCGTCTTTCATAATCACCCTCTTTCTCCAAGTGACAGAGCATCCCAGCGGCAGGGAGGGAACTATTTTTAAACTAATTCTAACATAAAAAAAAAAAAAGCATACCAAAAAAAATGCCTGCAGATATGGTTCTGGCTTACAAATCAACCCTAGAGACCCGGTAGGGTCGAAGGTTGACGGGAGCAAGAGAATCCAGACACAGCACCGGCCACCACCTGCTAGGGCCACCTCCCCTCCCCTGCCTGGAAACCGCACACTCATTGGTCAGCATCTCCCCTCCGCCCCCACTCCAGGTCCCTCTGCCCCATCCTCGTCTCTTCCATCTCCTTTCCGACTCTGGGGGCAAAAAAAAAAGGTGAGCAAGCCCTGTGGCCTGGTGTCCAGGCCGCCTTCTGGCTGTCCTCCTTCCTACCCTCCTCCCTCCCTGAGGGAGACCCTTCTACACCCTCCCCTCCATCTGTGAAAGGTGATATTCATAGAGACTTTTCTCCAACCTTCCAGAAGCTCTCAGTGTGAAGAAATAAAAGCAGAAGGGTGCAAGTGGGGAAGGGAAGAAAAAGGAAGGCCAGGCCTTGCGGGGTGACCCCCGCCCATCCCCCAGGCCTCCCTAAAAAGGAGAGAACACCTCATTAACTCCACAGTAAATCAGCCTCATGGCCGATCCCGTTATCCACCTCTTACAAATTGCCCAGAGACCCCTCCGGTGCTGGCCGTGATAATTATATTGATAAGGAAGCCAAGTGAGGAAATGAATCAATGGAGCAGCGTGGATTCCTCGAGTATCCATCTATCGAATCACCGCAACTCTCTTGCACTCTCATTTGTAGGGTCATTAGCTATCTGTCTTGCTCACAACTCAGTGCGGCATTGAACCCGGTGTGCTCGCTCTCCCTCGGGTTACATTTCCCCCCTGCCTATTGAACATCGCTGGGTTCTCCGCCAGCCTGGCACTTGTCTGTTGCTCCTTCATCTTCTCTTTCCCTCCTTCTCTGATCTTTCCCTCCTCTCCCCTGTCTCAGTTTGAGCAGCTGTAATAAAACATCATACGCCTGGCTGTTCATAAAGAACAAAAATTTATTTCTTACCATTTTGGAGTCTGGGAAGTCCAAACTCAAAGCATTGGTAAATAATTGATGTGGGCCTGCTCTCTGGTTCTTGGTGTTCTCTAGCTGCAGGCACATAGTGACAGAGCCAGGGGTCCCTCTAGGGGCTCTTTTATAAGGCCCTAATCCAATTCTTGAGAATGCCGGGCACCTCCCGAAGTTTCCACCTCCATTCATTTCAACATATGAATTAGCAGGGGACACTAATGGGACACACCCCATCAGTCCATGGCACCCCTTCTCCCACCACTACTTACATTTTTGGTCCATTTTGCTTCTTGTCCTGGAGTCTGACTGGTCCTGTGGAATGATAGGTCTGATGGGTAGGAAGACAGTGCAGGGAGGAAAGGAGCTTCTAAGTCACCTTTGGAGCCAGAGGTTTGCATCTGGCTTCATCGTGCCCCTGCCGTCTTCCACCTCAGAGACAGCGTGGACGCACGCATCTAATGCAGCATTCCCAGGCACACTGCAGCCCGAGGCCAGGTCTTCCTGGGAATATTTATGAAAATCTGCCCACCACCCTCACTGGAAAACGCAAAAGCAAATGACCTCAGAAGAACAGTCAGTGATCTCTGCAACAGCAGAGGACTAGGAGGCAGAGGGAGAGGATGAAGGCAGAAGGGTAAGCTTTCGGGGACGTGGAAGGAAGGCCACTTTAAAATAATTAAGTGACATAAACTTAGCCAAACTTGGCCTATTTGTCAAGCAGACATTTAGTAAGCCTGGGTTCCCTCCCTCCTGCTTCCACAGCTGCAGCTGGAACATGCATCCGCTCATCCAGTGCTCCAGAGAGTGGGGCTGTGGTGAGGATGGCGATGGCTGTGGCTGAGCCGAGTGGGACACCCCCCAGGGATCAGAGAAACAGAGGGAGCCCATGCCAGGCGCTGGCTTTCAGTAACTGCTGGTTCGATACAGAACTTCCTGGCAAAGTGCAAAGGGCAAGTTTAAAAAATGTCTCCCACTCTCTGGTCTTAGAGGCAACCAAGGTTTACTGGTTTAGAATTGCTCCTGAGTCTTGGGACAGGGAGAAGCTGTGCATTTATAAATCAAAAGCCATCAGACAAGCCTTCTCTCAAGGGGGAGAGACTGAAGCAATTTCTGGGGAAATAGCCTGGATTAGTGGAGAAAACATTAAGCTAAAAGTCATGGCTGTCAGGAAGCCCTAAATCGGAACCCCAGAGAGGAGACCGTTGATATGTCAGAGTGTTGATTCTCGGTCTTCCCTGAGAACGGTGTGTGGCCACTAATTAAAGCTGGCTGTGAACCAGCGGTGAGCAGCCCGGACTGGCCAGCGAGATCCGGCTCAGTCCCGGCTCTGCCTGCTGCTCATTAACTGTGCGGTCTTGGTCAAGTTCCTTGGCCTTTCCTGAAGCTCGTTTTCTTCATCTTAAATAATGGAAATAAAAAGAGGACCTACCACCATTGCAAACTGCCACAGGGCCCTACTCCTACTGATTGTCCATGGCCAGTCCCATTGATTGACATCCCCTTCTGACTGGTTGTTGTCCAAATCATCCCAGATCCATAAATATCCAGACTCCCAAATATCACTCCTCCCTACCCTCAAGGGATGCTGTGACGAACGAGGCAAAGAAACACAGAGAACAAACTTAGTTTGGTCCAATTGCCATTGGTATTTGTTATGGGTGAATTACACACCTCAGCTGCTTCTGGGTTGAAGTCCCAGCCCCTAGAACCTCTGCAGATGGGAGCAGGTGGCCCACAGTGCAGTATGATTGGTGAGCGTCTAAGAAGATGGCCAGGTGAGGACACAAAGAGAACAAACCGAGCACAGAGGAAAGGCTGCTGCCACGTATCCACAGGTGAGGATCAGCCAGGCTCCCGGGCGTCCTCAGAAGCTAGAGAAGAGGCAATCGAGTCTCCCTCAGAGCCTTCTGAGAAAACTGATCTGCCCACACCTGGATCGTGCGCTTCCAGCCTCCGCACTGTGATGGGGAAAAGCTCTGCTGTTTAGGCCACCTGTCTGTGGAGGTTTGTCCTGGCAGCCCAGGAAGTTACTACCACATTGCTGTGGGTAGATTCCTAAAAGCCCACCAAGGCTGTGAATTTATAAAGTATCAACAAAGAAAAGGCTGTAGCATTCATTTCAGTCCCAGTTAGTCTCCTCTGATGCTTGAAAATCCCCTTCAGCATTCTCACCAAGCTTGTGCCTGGACACCTCCAGTGACCAGGAGCTCACCACCCACCATGACACCTGTAGTGCTCACTACTAAGAAAGAGAGTCTCATATTGGACTAAAATCTCTTCCCACGTACTTTTCCCCAGTGGGTGGAACCCACTTCCCTGGGACCTTTTGCTATGTAAATGTCCAAACCCTCAGCAGCTCACAGCCCTTCAGATGCTTACGTTCTTGCATATGTCAGAGTTGGAGCAGATGCAATTTCTTCCATACAGAATGAACTTCTGCTGTCTTTACTAAAGAGCAATTCCTTAAGGTCGATTTCAGTATTTATCTTCTGGTAGAAATGCTGTGTGTGTGTGTGTGTGTGTGTGTGTGTGTGTGGAGTCGGGGAAGCAATTCCAACAATCTGTGCTTCAAAAACCAGAGGATTATTTCTCTCCCACACGGCACATTCACCATGACTCAGCAGAACTCTCTGTTCACATGGTCCTCCGGGACCCAGAGCAGCTGCCATCTTGAACACTGAGTTGCTGTGGAGGAGGATCTGGAGGATGTCCCCTCAGGAACGGAATGCATCAGCCCAGAAGGGACACACGTCACTGCTTCTCACAACCTACTGGCCAGAATTAGTGCCATGGTCTCAACTAACTAAAATGGAGCTGGAAAATGTGGTCTTATTGTGTGCCTGGAAAGCCAGGCCAGGAATACATGGCAAACAGCACTGATGTCTACCCTCCGTCTCTGTGTCACTTCCCCTGCTGCCCGGTAGGATGGCTTGTTTTACTCTAGGCCTCCCTAGCATTTCTAGTACTTATTGCTCAGGTCATTATCACATTGCATTGTCATTAGGTTTACTTGCATTTTTATCTCTTCCTCGAGACCTAGTTTCTCAAGGATGCAAGGAGGTCATAATAAATGTTTGAAGGTGTGGATGCATTTGAGGACAGCGACCACCTATCATTCACAGTCAAAGTCAAAGTCCTTTTGGTGGCTTATGGGCCATTTATAATCTAGACCCCACCACTTCTCTTACCTCATCTCCCAGCTTCGGCTCCTCACCTGGCCCCTGGCATGCTGTCTCTCAGACTCACAGGTCTGCTCCTGACACCTGCTATTCCCCATGGCTGGGTTGCAAACTCCCTGTCATTTGCTCTGCCCACCACCCTGCTTCTGATGGATCCCCACTTAGCTATCATCTTATCAGAGAAGGTTCTCCAACCCACACTCTAAAGAATCACTTGACCCACCTAGCCCTGTTACTCCTGGGCGGGCTCACGGGTCTTTTATTCTTCTCCAAGCACCTACTCGCCTCTGATGCAAACCCACACAACTATATGTTACATTATCACATTAAATAGCATAAAATATATAATGTGCTATAGTGTATATTATACACAAAATTATTTTTGTTTTTTATTATCATTCCCATGCACTCTTGAATGAACAAAGGGTCAGGATACAGTACATACTTAATTTTAAAAGTTCAATGAATGAGTGATGCAGGAATGAATCACCTCCCAAGTCTTCTCATCTCTGGGCCAAAATGTTAAATTCCTCCCTCTCATATGACACAATGTTGAGCCCTTTTAACACCCTAGCCACCCAGATGTGATTGATGATCAGAGAAGTACAGAGCAGAGCAGCCCCTCGTTTATCCTATTCTATATTTTAATTGATAAAGCCTATGTTTAAATAAGAATTTGGAGGTTACTATTAACTGACCCAGAGCAAGCTTATTTATTGAATGATATCTTGAGTGTTTTTCACATAAAAAACTGTGCCTCCCCCTCTCCATATGATCTTGTTGCTCTTGTTTTGGATCAAAGTGTAGGACTTAACCTTGTTTTCCCTCTTGATTTCCCTGGCACTTGTCTTCCTTTTCATTTATAACATCATTATTTATTTATTGAGTATCTACTATGTGCAGAAGTCTGCAGTAAGTACTGTAGAGTATTGTGTGATAATTCCCATAAGAAAAAAAGAGTTGTTCAGTAATACCAACATGGACCAGATAAACAAACTTTAATCGAGCAAGAGAGCTAGCAAGGCCCCTTCAGTGTGTAAATGACTGAGGGCAGAGCCATTCCTGGGAAGGTTTCAAGAACAGAAGGGCAGCAGGGACTCTCTGGGGATGTAATGCCTGGAACACGGGAATCAGGAAGGCAGGTCGAGCTAGGATGACGGGGCCTTGGGAAGAGCTTCAGTTATGAAGGCAGTTGGCTCAGATGCGACCCTCCACTGTCCCCAAGGTAGATTTACCTCCCCTGAATGTGAACGATGGCTTGCCATCTCCCGCAACACTCAGGGCCTCACCAGTGTTTTGGACAAGGCTATGCTAAGAAGCAGGCTTTTCTGATGCCCCCCAATTAATAAAACATTTCATGTGTTCTAGCAGTTTCTGGGCAGTTCTTGAATAGAAGAACCAGAACAATTATTCCACCTGTCTGCAAACCATATTTATTTTAGTTAATAAGAATCATACAGATAGTAACTCAATCATCACTCCAATCTCGTTAGCTGGGTACCATTATTATCTCTATAGATCGAAACACTAGGCACAGAGAGGGTAAGGGATCCCCCCTCAAATAGAAAGTGAAGGGATTGAGGCCCAAGCCTGGGCAGCTGGCTAGGGAGCCCATGGTCTCCACAGGTCTGATCTTCTGCTTCCTCTGCATATTGGAAACAGCTAGACGACAGTCCAATATAGAACATAGGGGCTGAATAAGAAGACATGTGATAGTCAGGACACATGTTACTCCCAGTTCAATCAGCCCTCAGACATTGCTCAGAGCTGCAATTGAAGAGAACAGTGCATGACTGGGGGTTAATGGGGAGGGAGCAAACGAATTGGAGACTGAGCCAACCTTCTGCCCACTCACTAATTCATCTATTCAGCCTTTCATGCATCTGCCCATCCATTCATTCAGCAGCTACACACTGGGCACTTTCCCTGTCCTGGACACAGTCACATGCTGCAGATAAGACTCAGGTTGGCAGGGCCAGGTTACACATACCTGTAATCCCAGTGGCTCAGGAGGCTGAGGCAGAAGGGTCACCAGTTCAAAGCCAGACTCAGCAAAAGCAAGGCGCTAAGCAATTCAGTGAGACCCTGCCTCTAAATAAAATACAAAATAGGACTGGGGATGTGGCTCAGTGGTGGAGTGCCCCTGAGTTCAACCCTCTGCACCTCCCCCTGGTGCAGGGGGACTCAGGCTGGCCCTGGTCACCTTGGCAGTCCAGGTGGGGAGACACAAGTCAAGGAGGCCCACGGTCTTGCACCATTAGTGCTATTAGAAGGGGGCTTATGGAGTAGTGGGGATCAATTCAACCTGCATTGAGAGAACGGAGGAGGGAACAGGAAGAAATAGATGAGAGAGGAATGCTTTGTGGAACTCCCTTCTCCCTAAGGTGCTGGAGCATAGTAGATAAGAACACAATTTGGGGGTCAATATGACATGCCTGCAGACCTTAACCTGCCCAGGCAGAAATCGTTCCACTGCAGGCTGAGCATAGTGATAAAATGTCGTGGTTTGTGGCCCTGTGGGGTGAGTGAGGCGCCCGCACCATCTGCACGAGGTGCACCTCCGTGACTCTGAGCTTCCGTTTGCTACCTTCTCAGACTCACACTTACTCTCTCTTGGTTCCCAAGTCCTTAATCTTCTCAGTAGCTCTCGACCTTAAGAATGGAAAGTTTGTAAGTCTCTTTTATTTTTTACACAGGAAATAAAAAAGGAGCACAGTTTTTGTAAAATAGATTTTCATTACTGTGAATTTATTGTACTCCATGGTTCCCGGTGACTAGGTAACCAACAGTGGAGGCAATTTATTATTTTAGCAATTTCAACAGGACCTTGGAAGAAAGGCACCCTGTGGCCAGAGAGCCCTGGAACTATACTAATGAGATGATTCAAAGAAAGTTGGGCTCACACAGTCCCAGATAATCACAAATGTACCCAAGGATAATTAACAATTACAATTACCTGGAACTGTATTATTTGCCTGGTTGGTTATACAAAAGTCAACCTGTACTGAATAGGTGAGTTTAGAGGAGTTAGGAAGTTCTCTGAAGTGGCTGGTGGGGCCCTTTCCTGATCCGTATCTCAGGGGAACAGTGGGAGTACAGCTAAGGCTCTCTGGTCCCCTTCATCTAATTCTCATCCAGAATGAAAGGTCTGAGCTCTCCTACGAGGAGTGGTCTGTCCACCAAGCCCCCCTCCCCGCCCTGGTGTATTTTCCAGGAGCAACTTTCCTGCCATGGAGGCCAGAGTCCTTGAGTTCTAGGCCTGAACAGCCTATGTAAAAGCAGCATCCATTTTCAGAGATCCAGTCCTCCAAGGAGAAAGCCCGGGCCTTTCTGGCCTTGGCAGCCACAGTCCCTTCCCAGTGCCTGCCAGAATCTTTGACCACCCGTACCTCAGCTTTGTGGGACTCGGGAGAGCCTTGGCTTGCAGGCGTGGACCCCAGGTTGCATTGGTCCTTGGATTCTCTTGCAGATTCCCACAACTCCATGCCGTGTGCCGCGGGCCGGTCTTGAACGAGCTCTGGCTGAGAGGATGGGGGCAGATGGGGAGACAGTGGTCCTGAAGAACATGCTCATTGGCGTCAACCTGATCCTCCTGGGCTCCATGCTCAAGCCCTCAGAGTGTCAGCTGGAGGTGACCACGGAAAGAGTCCAGAATCAGGCCCTGGAGGAGGACGGAGGCCTTGGCAACTACAGCACGTCCAGCAAAGAGCAGCCCGTGGTCTTCAACCACGTGTACAACATCAACGTGCCCCCCGACAGCCTCTGTGCCTCGGGGCTGGAGGCCTCGGCCGAGCAGGAGGTGAGCACAGAAGACGAGACTCTGGCGGAGTACACGGGTCAGACCTCCGACCACGAGAGCCAGGTCACCTTCACGCACAGGATCAACCTCCCCAAAAAGGCCTGCCCATGCGCCGGCTCAGCCCAGGTGCTGCAGGAGCTGCTGAGCCGGATCGAGATGCTGGAGAGGGAGGTGTCGGTGCTGCGGGACCAGTGTGCCAGCAACTGCTGTCCAGAAAGCGCCGCCACAGGTAGAGTCTGGGCTCCACGGGGACAGGGACCAAGGGGGCTGGGAGCAAGGGGGCTGGGAGAGAGGGAGGTGGAGTGAGGGAGCCAAATCCTGCATCTCAAAAAAGTGCCCTTATTCCTGGCTTGGCTCGCCTGAGTCTGGGAGATCTGAAGGCAGTCTGTCCCTGGGGACGCAGCTCGGGGACTCTCAACACTGCTTAGCCGGTTTGAAATACATTAACCTGATCTGGGGGGATGAGTCAGGTAAGGGTACACAGCTCAGCACAGTGACGGGGACAGCAAGCAGGGAATGTGATGCCTGTCTTCATTCATCTTGGTCTTCACAGGCTGCTGAACTGATATCTGTTCGTGTTCACCTGAGGGACCGGGGATGCGGGCGCTGCGCACGGATCGCAGCCCGGCTCCCATCGGAGTAAATGATAGTCATTAAGGCCTCAGGGGACCTGTCCGCATCTTCCCCAGCCAGAGGGAACTTCAGCCTGCGCACTCCACAAATACACACGCTGTGCACCCCGTGCACACACACACTCACGCTCATGGAGCTCATCCACCCTCCAAAGGGGGAATGCTCAGAGGATCCATGCCTCACTGCCCACCCCTAACTAGTACCACGGATGAGCTGTTCTCTGCACCTCTCTGTAAAGCCTCATGGAGTGTCCAGAGCCGGACTTCCTGGATTCAAATCCTACCTCTGCTGCTGCCATGCTTGTGACCACGATAAGTCAGCCTCTGCCTTCCTTTCCTCATCTACGGGGCGGCAGCCTAGAACAAGGGGCTATTTAATATGGCAGCACCTGGCTTCTGGTAGGCATCACAGAAGTGGGGCTGTTATCAGCTCACCCCACTCAGCTCTGTGCCCATCTGTCCCACCTCAGGGGACCTCAGACCCATGCCCTTCCCTTCTTAGTTGAGCAGGGGCATCTGCCGCCTCCTCTTGGGTGCCGGTGTCCACTTCTAGGGCCCCACATCCCAGGCCTCCTGGGGATGAGAGTGGAATGCAGTTTTAACAGGATGCCCTGCAGACCCCAGGGGGTATCACACGTTCTCCCTGGGTCACAGTGAGAGCGGGGGCAGACTTTGAGAAATAAGTATTTCCTGGGTTTTCCTCAGCGCCTTCTCCTCCCCCCTCAGCAATAGGAGGGACAAACAACCTGAAGACTAGAAGAGGGAGCTCCATTGTTCAGTCTCCTGTTCTTCAGGAGAACTGATGAGTCCTTCACCCTCCAGTGGAGTTAGAGGGCAGGGGAATGTCACAGGGTTCCACAGTCTTTTCACTGCTCAAGAAGCGGGGTGGCTCCTGTAGGTGGTCTTTTTACCAGGATCCCCGACAGATAGGAAAATCATACAAGGAAGAGCTGTTGGGCAGCGTCAGTATTTTTCAAGCCACAGGGGCTGCATGAAGCAGCAAAGTGAACTTACTAGACTCCACATCCTCAGGATCAAGTGCAGACAAGGATGCTGAGCAGGTACTCAGGGTGTGTTTGCTTAATGAGTTTGTTTAGACAGATCAATTAACCATTGTAGCTCTGTAAGGGTCAGGATAGAGATATGCAGAGAATCCGAAGGATGGCAGCAGAGGATGAGGGGGCTGAGGACTATGGAAGCCTTTGAAGCAGCCTGGTGCTGAGCTTTGATGAATGAACTGTCAGTTGATGGCAGGAAGGATGGGTTTGTAACACAGGACTTTACTCTGCATGGCTGACCCAGTGCTCAGTCGGCACACTCCACTCCCCACAATCCCTTTCAGTCCCCACAGTCATCAACTGAGTCAGCATCTTTGACACAGGACTGTCCCGAGTCTATTGGAACCCTGGGCCTGCTCAAAGTGAGAAGGAGAGGCCTGAAATTTACACGCCCTCAGGGACAGCCCTCAACCCCCCCTGCAGTGTGACCCTGCAGGGTTGGACTCAAGTCAGCCTCCCTGGGACTTTGCTTGATAGCTCCCCTTAGCTTGGGTGCCCTCCCTTCTGATCTGCCCCTCTCCCCTACCCAGTCTTTCCAGGACACACTTTCCAATAAGTGACCTTCACATGAATCTTCACCTGAAGTCCACTTCCAGGGACCCCGTCTGAGGCACCCTGAAGATGCTCCAGGGGGAGGGTCAGATCTCCGGCACCTTGGCCCCAGCACTGTGCTAGGCAGACACCACACAGCTGGAAGGAGTTACTAAATTGAAAACGTACCAGACTATGTGGGGCCTGACGCTTAGCCACACAGATCTCATCAGCAGTGAGCACAGGTCAAAGCCTATCCCTCCCCAGCGACATTATAGGAGAGGCCACTGCTGCCCTTTGACCTTCTCCTTGACCATTCCAGGACAACTGGACTACATTCCTCACTGCAGTGGCCATGGCAACTTTAGCCTGGAGTCCTGTGGCTGCATCTGCAACGAAGGCTGGTTTGGCAAGAACTGCTCGGAGCCCTACTGCCCGCTGGGCTGCTCCAGCCGGGGCGTGTGCGTGGACGGCCAGTGCATCTGCGACAGCGAATACAGCGGCGACGACTGCTCGGAGCTCCGGTGCCCCACGGACTGCAGCTCTCGGGGGCTGTGCGTGGACGGGGAGTGCGTCTGCGAGGAGCCCTACGCGGGCGAGGACTGCCGGGAGCTGCGGTGCCCCGGCGACTGCTCAGGGAAGGGCACCTGTGCCAACGGCACCTGTCTGTGCCAGGAGGGCTACGTGGGCGAGGACTGCGGCCAGCGGCGGTGCCCCAACGCCTGCAGCGGGCGCGGGCACTGCCAGGAGGGGCTGTGCGTCTGTGACGAGGGCTACCAGGGCCCGGACTGCTCGGCAGGTAGGAGGGGGCTCCGTGGGAGGTGCGGCAGGTGGGCCAGCCAGCCGGGAGGACGGTGGGAGGAGGGGAATCCAGGCAAGGTCACTCAGGGTGGGCTGTAGGCATCCGCTTTCCAAGATGGCAGGTTCTTGGCGTCAATAACTGCCTGTGAGGCAGATCGAAAGGGACTCAGGAAAGGCCTGCTGAGAGCCAGATCGTCACCCCTGACTCTGATAAAGGCAACTTACTAACAGTGAGGACACCCCACTCCTCCCGAGGGGCGAGAGGAGGCCTAGCCTGTTTTCCATCACTGATGACATGAACCCACAGGCTGCTGAATCACTAAGAGAAGAGGCTGATTTTGGCTCACAGTCTGGAGGCCCAAGGTCAAAGGGCACATGGGTGGAGAGCATTCTTGCTGGTAGAATCCAAGGGCAGTGCAGAGCATTGAGACAGAGAGCGCATGTTGTCTCTTCCCACAAAGTCACCAGGGTTCAGTCCTGGGGGCTCCACCTTATCCACCCACCCTAACCACCTCCTGCAACTTCTACCTCTGGACACCACAGTTAGGTTGTTTCCTCTCTCTTCAGTCATGAAGGGAACAAATTCCACCTGGGGGAGGCTTGGGGGACACGCTCAGACCGCACCCAGCTCACAGCAGATGGAGCGTGCAACTGCTCACCCATCACGCCCAGGCCTGATGCCCTGGTCTCAGGACACCTCCTTTCGCAGTGCTACTCAGGGTGGGCCAGTCTGTGAGGCTTTCTGATCACCTTGGAGCTTACAGATGGCAGGGGCTATTGATTCACAAATGACCTAGGGCCTACAAGCAGAAAAGTGCAGGCCAGGAATTAAATGTAAAGAGGAATAAAATACTACAGTCTACAGTCGTCGAGCAACAGGGAGCATTCTGATGACTAGTGCAGAATATTAAAAGGATGGGGCTCATTTTGTTGCAGGTGACTACAGCGCAAATAGGGACCAACCCCAAATCTAATCCATGCCACAGACTGATAGGTGGCATCCAAAAATGGAGCTCTATATCCAACAGTGAGAAAGATCTATTTCTTTTTTTTTTTTTTGACTATTTCATTAGGGTTGATTCTTTTTCAATATATTTTGCCCCAAATCAGGTTATTTTCATTATGTTCCTTTTGCTCATCCTCCTCTGATTAATCCTTGACTATTGCTGAGACATGTATTTGTGCTTTAAACAGCACGGATTAGTCATTGATCCTGTCCCTTTAAAACTCAGGATACCCACTAGGAAATTTTAAAACCAGAATTAACAACAAACAAACATTTTCCAACCTTCTGATTGAGAAATTCCAGGAGTTTTCTCAGGGAGAAAAACTGGGAAACCAGCTTCACCAGCCTCCTGCTCCTCAGCATCCTCAGTGACACTCACCTCTGTGGCAGAGCAGCTTCCTATGCACGTGACTTCGAGTTAAACTCTTTTGCAAGATCAATGGCAATCATGAAAGATGAAAAAAAAGAAAAACAATAATCCACTGCCTAGGGAAAAAATTGTTTCTATATTAATTTTTTTCTGTATTCACTTATTTCATTTAGTCTGTCAATTTTGTTTACTAAACTGGAACGTCTTTCTAAAAATATGGTCATTATACCAATTGTTCCTAAGCAAAATTCAAACAGAAGTTAAGCTTCACTGTTTCTGAATCCAAAGTCACCAGGCAGTTTCTGGGCAGCGAGGATAAAGCATAACTTAGTTCCCAGCCCAGAGGATGAGGTTTTGCTAAGCCCCACCTGGAGGGTACTCCGGGTCAGTTTGGGCCATCGCTGTGTTGATGGTACTGTGTCCCACACATGCTTCTTGACAGACTCAGTGTTTGCATGTGTGCACCTGCCCTCGTGTCCCTGACCTGTCTTTCTACAGGGATGGGTCCATTCACTTACAAAAGCTTGATCTGATCCAGGGTCCAATTGTGTTGGAGATGAGCCCTCTTGGTCACCTCAGGGAAGACTCGGTCAGTAGCTGTCAGGATAACTACAACTTGGTTGAGTCCAAACCACACACACGCATTACCTCCATACTGCTTGAAGACTTCTGTAGGCCCAGATAAATCACTTTTCAGGTTCCCAAAGCACGTGAGAAAGGATAGTTGCATAATCTCCATCTGTTTCTATAGCAACCCTGGAGCCACCTCTCTTTCCATGAGGTACTGCTCTTAATGGCTGCCTTTAAAACCACATGCCACAGGTCTCTGCCAGAGAGGTATCTAGGTCATTACTTAGGGCTACTCAGCTTGCTGTTTGTGAAAAGGCTGAGGGAAAGGGGCTGTTTATCCCCCGCACAGCACGTCTGGCCAGGTGCACACACAACAGCAGTTCTGCTCCTGCTGCCTGGAGGACCAGAGGAGAGAGAGAAGGGTTGCGGAGGTGGAAACAGGAAGAGGCACAGGGTGGATGCCCTTGGAGGTCACCGTTCTCTCTTTGGCAAGGGCAAAGAGAAGAGCTGCCCACGGGTGGGTTTCATTCTGAGCTCCTTTAGTCCCCAGAGCTTGGACACAATTGAATAGTGGCCACAAGGCCACTGCTTTTGACTCCTCACCTTGACTTTTGCTCATGGTGCACCATGGGACAGAATCTCAAGCTCTCTGGCTCTCTTCTCTGCCCACCCACAGATAATAGAACAAACAATTCATGAATATGAGCACTTAAGACTTGCCTTGGATAGAAGCTACTCCTGGTTTCTCATTTGACAGATTTAAAAGCAGAAGTCCAGAGAGACGGAAAGATTTTCCCAGAGCCAGACAGCTCATTAGTGGCAGAATAAGAATGAGAACCCTGGTCTGCTACCAACTTCCAGCCCTCTTTAATCCTCTCTGAGATGCTAAATAGACAGAGTTGAGAAATAGCAAAAGCCACATCCACAAAGAAGTAACATTTTGATATAAAGGCTGAGCCCTTTCAAATGATTAGAAATTAGGGGGCTGGAGATGGAGCGAAGCAGTTCCTGGGACCATGCAGTACTGGCAGGGAGTGCAGGAGCTGGCCGGTGAGCCGTCCTGATCTCCCCAGGAGCAAGCAGGAACCAGGGAGCAGGCTCTTGAAATGATCCAGAAGGTTGTTCCCCAGACTTCAGTCAGACCTGCAGAGATCTGCCAATGCCAGTCCCTGCCTCTGTCAGGACTGCAGCCAGTCTGACCTTTGGCACCTGAACCCCTTGCTCTTTGGGGCAGGACACATCATGAACTGGTTCCTGCTTCTCTCACCACATTAGCACAAAAAAGGAAGCGGTCTGGGCACTGTGTAGATAAGCAGCCCCATGCCTCACTTCCTTCTTTGCAGCAGCCTGCTCTTCCCTAAGTTTCAAAGTTGGAGCTCCAAAGTAAGACTTAGGATGCCTTTTCCCCACCGTAAATGCATTGAATCAAGGCAGGAGTCTCCTTTATAATTTGTCTTATAATTCCATATTGTCTTGCTGAGTGCTGATTGCTGACTCCCAAAGTGCACAGCTACTGCTTAGTTACAGGGCAAGTAGTGATGTCCTTCCCCACCAAGCCACCGTGCACAGGGGTATGTCTACCCCAAGTGACACCCCTGTGCTTCCTCCATTGGAAGCGAAGGCAGTGTTCACCCCAGGCACAGGCCTCAGGGTGCTCAGACAAAAACTTCTGACCCTCTTGTTTCCTTAAAAATTCTAAAACAATCTGCACAGATCACCCTTCTCTGTCACTATTAGCTTTATTTTCTGGAAGAAAGAACTAAAAAGGAATACACTGACTTGTCCCATAGGCCCTAAGAATTGTTGGTGACTTAAAATTTGGAATGACCTTTTTTGTCCCTATGACAGAAAATGTCCTGCAAAAAGAAACTTGGGGACAGTATGCTGAATCACAAGAGACACACACCAAATAACTTTTAAAAAGGCATTTCCTTAGCTCTAGGATGAGGGCAGTCTGGAGAGCACATCGCACACGCCTGTCTGGATTGTCTCTCATGTAGTTTTACTTGGAGGGACTGCAGGGTGGGAACAATCTACATTCTACTCCTTCAATCACAGGAGAAAGAACTCCAAACATAGCAGATTGGGGTTGGACCATCAGTTCTGCTGCAGCAGCCTGCTCGTCTAACTCCCTGACTTGACCATGCCTTGACCCAGGCCTTAGATTCCTCTTTTGTAAAGTTGAAATAATTATAGCTCTTTGAACGATCTCACAGGGCTGCTGTCAAAGGCTTTTTAAAATCATAGAAGGTACATGTGGCATGTTTTCTAGACTATGAAACGCCATATACCTGTAAACTGGAATTGCACATTGGCTCAGAGGTTCTAGCGTCATCCCGGCTGGGTTCAAATCTTAGCTTCTGTGTTTATCCACTGTGAGGCCCACTTTCCTCCTCTATAAAATAGAGGACAATAACACCTATTCTGTGGTATTGGTGAGAGGTCTAAATGAGATAATCCATATTAGAGCAGTGACCACTGTGCCTGGCGTGTAACTTACACATGTTCAGTGTGACCATGCTAGATACTGACAGGTTCTAGCCAGTCCTTCCCTGAGCCCAGGAGCCATTCAATCAGGCTGACCTGAAGGTCTTAGCACAGTTCACAGCTTTAATAACATCAGAATTAGAAATGATGCCCATTTGTGAAATACCATTTGAAGGTTTAATTGTTTAAATATCTGTGACACTTCTTCAGTTTTGTAAATTTTTTCAAATAAATGTTAAATTTTTGTTTCAGTTCAGTCAGAGGAAACAATGCTCTCTAGACTGTTTTATACAATGAATGGTTTTGAGCAAAAGCAATCAAGGCCAATATCCAGCACTGCAGATAAATGCTGCTAATTTCTCTCCTGTGAGTCTGGGTCAAAGGGCTCCTCACTTCTGCCCTGGCTGAGGATTTGAGGTTTCACATGTGAGCACAAGGAGGCAGGTATGAAAAGCAGCTGGCCTAAGCCTCTGGCTTGTAAGGGTGAAAGGTTGAAATTACCCAGAGGAGAAATTCAAAACCAATGGCAATTCTTAAACCAATCCAACCCTTCACTACATATAAATGTATAGGTTAATTATGACCATTTAAGTATTGGCCTGATCTTTGATTTAATCTGTGAGCAGGTCCAATTACAGACACACTGGAGTTATCCTCTAATTAGTCTTAAAGGTTCAATTATTTGATGCCCACACTTCTGGTGAATCTTCTCTTCCCAAGGGAACCAGACTTGAAAGGCTATTTCAATGTGTTTTAACCTTTGGTGACTCTGGGTAGCATTTGAGAAGTCAGACAAGAGAGAAAAGCACAGTTCTCAAGGAAGCTTCTTGATCCTCACCTCCAAGGTCAAGGCTAATGAAAATTAGTTTAACAAGTTACATTTCTTCCAAAACTTTCTTCTTTTAAAATTAAAAAAAAAATGCTATGAGAAGGAGCCACTGAATGTCTTTATCAGACCATGGTACAGAGGGCTTCCTGTTTTGGGGTCTTATAATTTGTAAGATAACAAGGAATGAAGTCTTTATTTCCATTTTCACAGTCAGACATTGGTTCTCAGGGCAATCTGATGACAGTAACTTATTAAATGACCAACACTTTTGTCCAGCAATGTGTTGTGAAGTATCTAACAACTAGATCTCTGATGAAAAAAAATAAAATAAAAAACCTGAACCTCCAATCTGTAGCATTTGCCAATTTCCATGACATAAACACTCCCTGTGGGGCTAATTTCAAACTACCAACATGATGTCACTCATAACAGAGCTGGGAATGCAACAGGAATGTTATCTCCACCAGATAGATGAACACACACAAGTTACTTCAAGGGCATAGATAATAGTCATATGTAGTGACATGACTGGGAAGTGATGAGTTTTGAATATTTATGACCTTTGTTTTTAATCTCATGTACTTAACTACGTTTTTAAAGTTTCATATTTCATAATGGTTTTATCGAACCATCTTGTGCAATTCCTGAAAATTTGATGATTGACTTTCCCAAGCCAGTAAGAAGCCAGCTCCAGAAGACTACTAACTCACAGCCTTATGGAGGTTAGGATAACTAAGAACAGGAAAGAGGTGAACCCGTTACAAATCACTCAATCCACTGAGCCTGCAGAACATGTGGGAATGGAGTGGGGGATGAGAGGTGAGGAAGAAAGTTGAGTCCAGGCTGGGGCAGGCAATCCTCTGAGCTCACGCTGTCTGTGTATTGCCTCCCGGTAGTTGCCCCTCCAGAGGACTTGCGAGTGGCTGGTATCAGCGACAGGTCCATTGAGCTGGAATGGGACGGGCCGATGGCAGTGACGGAATATGTGATCTCTTACCAGCCGATGGCCCGGGGGGGCCTCCAGCTCCAGCAGCGGGTGCCTGGAGATTGGAGTGGTGTCACCGTCACGGAGCTGGAGCCAGGTCTCACCTACAACATCAGCGTCTACGCTGTCATTAGCAACATCCCCAGCCTTCCCATCACTGCCAAGGTGGCCACCCGTACGTACCATCCCCCCGTCCTGCTTCATTTTTCTTTTCTCCTACATGAGATCATGGGCATTCATGATAGTGGTGTCTTTTCTGAATTCTCCAGGATCACCTGCAATCATCTGCTCTTGAGGGGAAGGGCTTCAGACATGACCCACTTTGAAAAGGGTGTATCTCTAAACGGGCACTTTCTATTAAGAGAATTTCCAAATTCAGGCAGCTTCCATAAATTATAAAACCAAAAGAACAAAAAGTACTTAATTATTGAGTACTGACTTGTTATGAGCTAGACTCAAATTGGAAGTCATGTGCCCAATGAGACCTATACAGTCTGAATACAGTTAGGGATCCAAAACCAGGAGATACGAAATAGGGAGTACAATAAGCAAGTTGCTAATAAATTGTATGTTCCAGAGGGTAAGTGTATAGCAGAGTGGAAAAAAAAACTTACTTAAAACCATGGTGACGGCATCCACTTGTCCTACAGAGGTGGCATGGTTTCTTTAGGATGTTAGCAAAGAGTCCCTGTGGGTGTGTGCCTGTGGTCCTGGGGATCGAACCCAGAGCCTCACACATGCTAGGCAAGCACTCTACCCCTGAGCTACGTCCCCAGCCCTTTTTGCTTTTTATTTTGAAACCGGGTGTCTCCAAGCTGCCAAGCCTGCCCTGGGACTTGTGATCCTCCCGCCTCAGCCTCCCAAGTCACTAAGATGGCAGGCATGTGCTACCACGTCGGGTGTAACACAGTATCTCTGTGGTTCACTCTAGTTGTGAAAGTTACGGCTCTAGGACATGTTTGGGGAATAAATGCCGTGAAGTTCCAGAGAATAAAAAGGTCACAGTATGAAGAGTTTGCCTTGAAGGCTTCGTGGAAGCCCAAGCACTGGAGCAGAACTTGGAAGGATGCAAGGACAGGGACTAGCAGAGGGGACAGACTTCAGAAGTCATCTTGCCCCCTTGCTTTTCAGGGGACCAAGTCCTATGATAAGACTGGACTCTCACAAATGCCGACTATTAATATGACTGTAATTATCTGTATATATTTGACCTTTCTTCCCCTAATTCCTCTGGTGCCTGTGAAGTAGTTTTAAATATCTGCAGTGATCCGTGGAGGCGGGTCACCATCTGCTGCCTTTCCCACCTTGCTCCGGGATGAGTCACCACCCCGGTGCCTGGCCGGCTCCCAGGCGTCCCCGCTCTGATCCACGTGCACATGCACTGATGAGGTTTCCGTCTCCTGTGGTGTTTATTGTGCCAATTCAGGGCATCCCCGCAGGCAAGCTCCCAGGTGACAAGGACAAAGTCATGTGAAATCACCTGGCGTGCCTTCAAGTGGGTTCAGAATCAGCCCCGCCACCAGGAAGCATAAGAGAGCTTCCCAATAGGAGAGATGAGAATCTGTCAGTTTTCCAAAGGGAATAGCCCAGGAAAGGTGAAGCTAACCTGGGAGCAGGGGCCCTGGAGAATTGAGAGAAGTCGTGCTGTCGTATCCCAGGGCTGGTGACTGGAGCTCCATTAGGACCAGCATATTTCACCTCACTGAACCCGTGCATGTATGTGTGTATGTGTGGTGGGGGAAGGGCTGGGGGAGGGACATCAAAAGTAAGGCCAGCGAGGCAGAAGGGAGTGAGGAAGAGGAGAGAATGACAAAGGAGCAGCTGGAAGAAATCTGGAGAAAGCGAAATAAGAGCAAAATCCCTAGTAGCTGCCCTTGTCCTGTGTGTGCACCTTTGTTCGGCTGTGTACATGGAATGAAAATTCAGACTGTCCTAAATTCAGGGATTTGAGCTCCCTAAAATACTTTCAGTGCACATCAGATGGTCAGAAGAACCCCAGGCTTTCTTCCGAAGCTGGCTTGCTCCACATCTTCACCCAAACCTTCTCTGCCTCCTTTTCCTGTGAGCGAGATGGGAACCCTAGTCTTAGCCATGATACTGCCTCCCAGAATCCTGTACAGCTTCCAAAGATAGCATTTGAGTTCTCTGCAAAAGGCTTGTTCTTCCATTCCAAGATTTACCACATTAGTAAGGAAAGGAAAACATGACTTTTATATTTAGCATTAACAGTTTCTATTATGTAATAGAAACACAAAAAAGTTTTGCATTCGTTAAGTGTGTTCTGTGTTGCACCAACACTGAGCCCCGGGGCAGTGGGCTTGTCTTGCAGCAGGACACACTGTGTCTGCAGTAGGATGGGGTGGTCCTGCCACAGGCCACCACACCCACCACAGGGAGGACAGTCACAAGACAAAAGCCAGGCACTGCTCACTGTCCCTGCGGGGGACAGCCGTGACATTGTCACCCTCGTTGCTGTGTTCCAGATCTCTCCACTCCTCAGGGGCTGCAGTTCAAGACAATTACGGAGACCACGGTGGAGCTGCAGTGGGAGCCCTTCTCCTTCTCCTTCGATGGATGGGAGATCAGCTTCATCCCGAAGGTAACACTGCCCCCAGGCTGCCCTGCAGCCTCCTGTGCTCATGCGTCACCTGGGGATGGGGTGGCGGGGCTGCACTGCCCAGAGTCTCACTGCAGGCCAACAGACACGAAAGGGCACTCAGTGAGTGCCCCTTTCACCAAGACCTGAGGACCACAGAGCCAAGTGCCCCAGTCTGTACAGCAGGGGACATGGAAAGCAGTTCCTGCTTTCTGCTGAGATAGTTCTAGGGTTGGAGAGTCCCAATGTTAGTGACTCTGAAAACCGGCTCAGAAAGTTGGGGCCAAATGGAACCAGCTTCTGGTTCTGCAGCTTCTTTCTGTACAGACAGATGGACTAATGGCTCACGTGGCTTGCATCCCCCAAAGGTTAGAGACGTCATAGAAATGCCCTGGGTCTGCGAGTTATCCAAAAGGAATTTATAACCTACTAATTAGGCAACCTTTTCTTTAAGCAAATTACATGTTTAGTCTGTGAGTTTAAAATACCCTAAGATTCCTCTCCTATTTAAAGCGGCATTTATTTTATGAATCCTAAAACAGTTTCCAACTTGCCAGAGGTGCCTGCCCAGCTGTGCCTGATCGCCACTCATGAGAGGGCAAAGTTCAGCCATACTCCCTCCCTCTGTCCTTATCCTTCAACAACAAAGAGCATCTTGCAGTCATTCATCAGACTTAATGACAGATTGGGGGACTATTTTGTCATTCTTTTACCACCAAATTCTTACAGTAGTGGACTGTTGGAGCTACAAAAGATCTTCAAGTTCAGAGTTAAGACGCCTTCTTTTACATTTAGTTTAATTTAGTTTAGTTTACAGGACCGAGACTCAGAGAACTTAGTTGACATGATTCCAAGTTGGTGCCAGATTTACCACAAAACATTAGTCTCAGCTTCCTGCTCCAGGGCTCTGTTCACTAAGCTCAGAGCCCTGCTGCCTTGTGTAGATGTGGTCACATTATGGCAAGCTAAATGCTCCTAAGACATTCTATGCAAATATACTATTGTATAAATTATCTGAGTTCAAATGGCCAATAATGAATGGAAGGCAACTGGGTTTTAAAGAAAGCAGAAAGAATCATATTACTCTGCTCCTCAAGCAAGAAAAGAAAATTGTGACAGGTTCTTTCATTTTACATACAATATATGAAACTTTAAATAAAAGAGTGGCTAGCCAGGACATGCCAAGATCAAGTGCATAGCCACAGAGAATAACCTCTTCAGCCTCTATAAGCTGAAGTCACAGGATGTGGGAGGGTTTAACACATTGATTTATAAAAGTATGGCTATAAGTTACGTGTAAGGAACTCCAGATGACATAAATTGAGAGAAAGAATAGGGAAGGAGGGGAGTGCCTCAAAGGGGACCTCTTGTCTCCTGTTTCCAAGGGCACACATGGAAAAGTCAATTAATAAGTAGATAGATGATAGATGATAGTTGAATGGATGGATAGGTAAATAGATAGATGATTGATTGATAGAGATAGATAATAGATAATAGAAAGATAGAAAATAGATGATAGATGATTGATTGATAGAGATAGGTAATAGATGATAGATAGATGATAGATAGATAGATAGATAGATAGATAGATAGATAGATAGATAGATAGATAGATAGATGAAAGATAGATACTGGCTCCTGGGCCCAACATCATCAAGTGGCTTTCTCATTTCCTCTTCCTCCTATTTGTCTTCTACCACTCTCCTTTGTATTTTTCTTTGTTTCATGTTTCCTTTTTCTTTTGTTTGTACTTCATGGTTATGCCACTGACTGAACTCTTCTGGGTGAAGGGGAAACATGACATTCACCCTTTGTAACACCATGAGAAATTCCAGATATAGCAAAATAATAGTTCCAGCTCATTAGAAAACCTGGGACTATCTTAGTTTGTGTAAAGAGGCTTACAAATATCTACACACAACTGTTCTCTTCTACATAGCCAAATGCAGGCTCATACCACTAAATGCCAAAAAAAAAAAAAAAATCTGATGAATGTTAACTGTAACCATGAAACATTTAGTCTTTGGCAAGAGTCAACCTGCATCACCTCGTCACTAATTTTTATTAACAAACTTTAAAACTCAGGAGAGGCCAAAGAGATATTCATAAAAACTGGTTCTCATGGAGCCTCCTGGGAGTTGTTCCTGTTCCCAGACATTCATCTATCAGCCCCAGGGAAACAGAAGTAGCCCCATTGTCACTTTCCAGGTCACAAGTCAGTGTTCCATATCTTTCTATCATTAGACTTCACTCCTAGTGACTTTTCTTGTTTCCTTTCTCTGCTTCTTCCCACTCTCCAGAACAATGAAGGAGGAGTGATCGCTCAGCTCCCAAGTGACGTTACCTCCTTTAACCAGACCGGGCTAAAGCCTGGGGAGGAATACATTGTCACTGTGGTGGCCCTGAAAGAACAAGCCCGGAGCCCCCCGGCCTCGGCCAGCGTCTCCACTGGTGAGTGCTCCAGTCACAGGTCACTTAGGAAAAAGAACCACAAAATTGCCCAAGAGGTAGAGAGGGAAAGGGCTGCTAGGTTCCTACCAGAGCTGGAGCCATCTGAGGACCTGGAGATGGATCTGCTCTACCAGATCCTTGGCCAATAATATTCCTTCTGCTCCTCTTTGCAAACATAGAAACCTGGAAGCATGTTCCATGAGGGAAGCTCTCTGTCAAGATCCTCAGGGTAATTTTTCTGATCTTTGTTACTCACCTAGAGACCTCATTTGTCAACCCCTTAATGTCATGAGCTCATGACAAAGACTCCTCTTACCTAGTGTAAGAAGAAAGTCAGCCAAACCTTCTTAAGAAGGCTTGGAGAAAGTCAGACAAACCTTCTCAGATCTCAACTTGCTTTACACTGATGAGCAATAATACGTCCTTCATTGAGTCAGTGTGAGGATTAAATTAGATAAAGCATAAAAAGTGATTAACGTTAATGGAGTTCTAATCCAGAGTCCTAACTCTGGGGATCCCAACAAATCAGGTCTGGCCATTCACCCAAAACCAATCAGACAAAGTAATGGTGAGAAACAGGAAAGGAACTTTAATTAGTATGGCCATCCTGGGAAGACAGGGAAGACAAGCATTTTCAGTCCTGTCTTTGGGGATATTGACATGAACTTAAAACTACATAGACAAGGGGGACCAGAAATATGCATACTCAAGCAGTCTTGGTCAAACTGTGGTCTGGTTGATCATTAGCTCAGGATGGGTCAACCAAGACGTGTTGGTGACCGTAAGAGTTGCTATTGCCTATGGGGCGGTTTCAACTCCTTAGAGATATTTATTGACCTTATCTGTTGTTCCTGGTATCCAAGCAGACTCAGAGCAAAGGAGACAAATGCAAAATGGGAAAAGAGATGCCAAGTATTTTTACATTTGCAGGTCCAAGTGGAAAGTGAATTTTTTTAGTAAGAATTACCTCTAAGTCCTTGTTAAAATAAAAGTATTTAACACTTAGTATATAAATATATAGGAAGTAAAAGTAGTAGTAGACAAACCATTTAAAAACAGTAAGTAGAGTTGGGCCACTGGTCAATGTGACAATGTGTTGCTTCTGAGTTCATTCCCAGGGTTCATCTCAATCAAGGTTAGCATATTTTCAGGATTGATTTGCTAACTGTATCATATTTGCCTCATTGTTTCCTTAACTAGCAAAGGGTGTTCAAGGTCATAAATCAGCAATTACGGTGCATATGGGTGTGCCTTCACACAATCTTTTATCCTCAAAAGTTTAAAATAGTATGTGGTATCATTTTGGGGTTCTCATTTTATTGCTGGGAGAGCCATGACCCAAGTCAAGCAGTTTTCTTGTCAGTAACAAAAACCGAGATAGTGAACATTGGTGGAGTTTTATTTTTCATCAACAGAAACTATCACCCTAGCAACACAGTATTAGATCCAGGACAAAAGGTCAAGTTGACCAATAACCACAACACTGTGTAATGAGACCATGTCGATTAGAGATTCATATTTTGCTTCTTGGAACCACAGAGCGTCAGGTGCTGAGGCTTGTCCTCCAGGAAGCACTGATTAAAACTATGTTGGCATCAGCTTGCACTCCATTTGTGCCCTAGGGTCCTACCACCAGTGCCTTGCGGCCAGGACCAGGTGGAGATCCACACCTCTAATTACTTCCTCTGAGATGCCGCCAACTAGGGCAGCTCCACTTTGATCTGTTTCATGTTTTGAACAGCCATTTAAATTTTTCTGTTTTTGAAAAAAAAAAGGTTCACTCAAAGGAAAAAAAGAAGTCTTTCAAATCATTGTTCCAATCCAAATATGAAGAAACCCCATGGCCAAAAATCCAAAAGTGCTCTACAGGAATCTCCAGAAGTCCAAGAGCACCACGCAGCTCCCCAGGGTTATGCTGGAACATGGGCCTTGACGATTGATACCAAGTGCAGATTCTTCATTTCTGATAAGGATCGTTTCTTGGTCCCCAAACCACTCCTGTGATTTCATGGTGAAAAAGCATTAGTAGACGACAAAAGATGGTCCACAGAGGAGAGAGAACTTCACAGTTGAATATTCGTCTTCCAAAGCATTGAAAGTACTTAAAGAATGGAGTCCAACCCTGTCTCGGTCTTATATTCAAACCCCATTTTGAGGTATTTCTGGGTCTGGAAGTCCCTTAAGATTAAAATTAAAATGTGGATATAGGAATCCACAGTAAAGCTAGGCAGATCTTTTTCGATCAAGAAAAAGAAAGTCCTAATGTTCCTATTTTGGCATCATGTACAGAGCCGTGAAAAAAATGAGGAATGTGTCTACCAGTTCAGGTTTTGAGTAGATCTTGTGTTTGTTTGGAAATCAGGACTAAACTGAGAGCAAGCTGATCCTTCCTTGACTGGAATGAGACGTTACTACCAAGTGACCAACCAAAGGGCAGAATCCAAGGGTGACCACAGAAAAGATGGCCAGCTCCCAATCCCGTCTGCTGTTCTTAGGAAACTGTTGTTTAATTATTCCTTCTGTTAAGGCCTGACCTACACCAGCCCCTGCCTGCAAAGCTCTGAGTCCTCCTCCTGGCTTCTTCAGGGCAGGCATTTAGCGAATGCTAATCGAAGGCCTCCTGCAGCTCCAGCCCTCTGTGCTGCGTGATCACACTCTAATGTGGCCAGTCCATTATGATCAGGGACTTTTTGTCTCTAAGAGTTGAAGGACAAAGGCCTTATGTGGCATCTGAGTTTCCCTGATACCTCTTGTCTGTTCTAGAAGCTCCAGCTCACTGAAATGTTTCCCCCTTTCTCACCCATTCACTTCATCGCCTCGAGACTCTGACTAAGCGTCTCCTGAGTTCTAGACATGATGCTCCTACTGCATCAAGGAGGCCGTTCCCCCATCTCATAATTAAATTAAATGAAGTTTTAAAAGCCCAGGTTACCTCAAGCCACCAAGTGCATCATGCTGAAAAGAAATGGTCTGCATGTTTTCTGTTAAGTCACATGACTGCTTTCTGAAGGACAGGTCTTTATTTGATCTCCAAACCAGGTGGCACCAAAGGGGTTTTGGTGATTTGCATTTGGGCTGGTGCTGGATGCTAAACCAAAAATCCTAAAGTTCCTTAATAGAAAACTGCAAGGGGCTAGATCCAGAGAGAGGGTGGGGTGCCCGCAGTAAGGCCCGACTTGGAAAAGTTGAGGGACTCAGTGACAGCTGAGAGAGAGACCCCATTTTGGAGTCAGAGTAGCAGGTGGACCAGTGTGGGCTGGTTGAAAAACAAGTCTCACCAAAACATTCAGCTGACAGGCAAAGAGAACACGCTTGAACTAACTGAAGAGAATTTTCTGGAAGGACATCGAGTGTCTTATAGAAACCCAGGGTCAAAAATACATCAGGGGCTCATTTAAGGCTCCAGTCACAGAATGGAATGGCAGGAAGTTATTCTTTATAGCTTTCTAGAAGTTCCACATGGTCATTCATTCCTGCTTCTCTGTAGACCTGCTCTCTCCCCCACCCCCTGTTCTCCCCTTCAATCCTCTCCTCTCCTCTCCTCATCCCTGCCCCTCATCATCAGATGTTTCCCTTTCTGTAATACAACAATGTCCACACCAGCCCTGATTCTACATGGTCCAACACAGATTAATTAAAGAACCAGAGTCAATTTGGTGCCAATTCCAAATCCTGGGGGAATATTAACGTTAATCATATCAAGCCAGAGCAGTGTTGTCACATGGAAAATGCAAACCTGGAGTCTGGGCTTCATCTATTTGCAGGTAATGAGTAATTCTCAGGGAAGAGCTATTAGCCCTGCAGACATCCCGGGAGGAGTTGAGAAGTAATTTTCTGTTCTCCTAAGTCCTCTCTCTTCCTATTCCCCTTCTACCTTCCCTCACCCCTCTCCCAGGATGATTCAATATGAACAGCAACCAGTGGGTGCTGGAGCTATGGATGGTGGACCCTGTAGCCTGTTTTCCCAGGCTTGTCCTCAGCTAATGGTGCCAGAGGCCAGGGCTCATGAGGGACATTTGCTGGACCTTGAGGACCCAGGTGTGCCTGCAGTGTCCTTCCATCTCAGAAATAGGCAAGCCCTGGAGGAAAAAAAAAGGCCCAGAGTACTGTGAATTCCCAGAGGGCATTTGTCCTGTGCACAAAGGCAAGCATCTATTGGGTTTATACAGTCTCAGTCCCTGCTTGTCTGGGCATGAGTTCAGTTGAACAAGGACCCCTTTTGAATATTCGCAATGACCCCTTTGATAGTTAAGTCCAAGTCTCAGATGTTTGGACAGGATGGTCATTTCATAGACCTTTCCTAGGGGCTCCCTGAAGGTGGAGCTGGCAACAGAAGCTAGGTCCTTAGGTCCCTGTCCCATTCCCTACAGAAGGAAATTGGACTGAGTCTCTCCGGCCAGGAAGTGTCCTTCCCATTCCCAGACTGGGGATTGCCAGCCCCAGAAGCTACAGCCTGGTGAAGGGAGAATTGGACCAAGCATCAGAACTGAGTCCCAGTGTCAGCTCCCTACTGCCAAAGTGTGGGTCCTCACTTTCCCCATCTGTAAAATGGGATGCTAACACCATGCCCTCTTTGACCAGCTAACATAAGAGAGAGCAGATGCCAAAGGCTTATGCCCAGCTGACGTTCTGTTGTATTTGATCCTTCTCATTCAGTCATCGATGGGCCCACGCAGATCCTGGTTCGAGATGTCTCTGACACTGTGGCCTTTGTGGAGTGGACCCCACCTCGAGCTAAAGTGGATTTCATTCTCTTGAAATATGGCTTGGTGGGTGGGGAAGGTGGGAAGACCACCTTCCGGCTGCAGCCGCCCCTCAGCCAGTACTCGGTGCAAGCACTGCGGCCCGGCGCCCGCTACACGGTGTCAGTCAGTGCCGTCCGAGGGGCCAACGAGAGCACGTCCACCACCACCCAGTTTACGACAGGTAAGGCCACCGTGGGAGAGGAGCGCCAGGGAGGGGCTGAGTGGGCTGGGGGTGTCCTCACAGGAGGAGCGGGAACGGGGAGAGGTGGTGTGTGCTGGGCACCACGGCATCCCACACGCCGCCAGGAGAGGGCAGGTCTGAGGGCCTCTGTGGATGTCCACATCACAGGACAAAGGGAAAGCTGAGCAGCCGAGTGAGCACACCAGGCTCTCGTCCTGGCTCTGAAAGCCAGACCAGTGACTTGTCCTTTCCTCCAACGAATCCCTCGGGTTTGTAAAATGACAGGTTTGTCTTGAAGACACTGAAGCATCCAGAGCGCTAGCCTAAATGACAGTGTGGAGAGCATTCAGGAAAGGACGCTGCATGGCCATTTGTGGATACTGTTGTAGTCATTCCCTAAATCTACAATGGCTGCCCTGCCATGATGGAGTGCCTCGGCACTGTGCCAAGCCAACCTGACCCACCACAGGCAGACTGCAGGGCTGGGCCTCATGGGGCCATGGACGCACCAGCAATAAGGCCTACACGAGCCCTGATTCCATGGAAGGGAAGCTGAAAGCCCATATGATGCTCCCAACTGCCTTGATGACCACAGCCCCCTTCCCAGGCCTTTAGCCTCAGAGAGCTTCTCCTGCAAAAAGGAAGGGCCAGACCTCAGGTCACTTGCTCCATGACTCTCAGTGCCCATCAGTCTGGCCAACTGTGGACAAGAAAGGCAGGCACCATCCAAGGGATGGGCTTCCTGGCACCCTGGCTTGGTCCACAAGGGCCTGAGAGCAGCTTAGTCACTGAGGCTAGTGCCTTGGGAAGGTCACATGTCAAGGTTCTGTGCTACCTCCACATTGTCCCAGGAATTCAAGGAAACTGGTAACATCTGTAGGTTCTAAGAACCAGGATCTTCTGACATAGTAGGAGAATCACTAATTCAAGCATCCTACCTTGGGTTGTGGCCTAAGAGCCTGTCACAGGGTGGAGCCTGTCAGGGGCTGGAGGAGGCTAACACCCCCTGCTCCACCTGGGTTTAAGTCATTGATAAATAAGGCAAAGGGTAAGGGAGATGGCCACCAAAGCATCCCCTAAGTTGGAGCATGCAGCTGAGTGTGACAGCCAGCTTGATTTACAAGATGCCCAGCAAGGTGGACCTGGGCTAGAATGTCCATGTGGCCAAACTGGGGGACTACTAAGGGAGGACTTAGAGTATGGAAGAATGGGAAGAGACCTGATCCATGGGGCAGCCTGTCCCACAAGAGAGGAAGCAATGGCCAGTGTCCAGGCTGTACTACAAAGCCAGCCATTGAGTCCATCCTCCCCAGTTGAGAGAGAGAGGCCAGGTCTCGTACAATGGGGCTCCTTCCACAGAGAACATTTTGCTTCTTAAAAGGAAGCAAATGCAGACAGGGACGAACTGCAGAAGTCAGGATTTGATTCTGCAAGAGAACTTTCAGGTTGTCCCTCAAACACACTCCACTCCCTCACCCAGGGGTGGCCAGTGGTCTTTTTCCTGAGCACATCTCCAGAGACTGAGTGTTCTCCCTGGAAAAAAGGAGCCAAATCCTGCCCATTTCTCTTCCCTTCTTCTCCCTCATTTAACCAAAAATGATCCTGGCAGAGTGTGAGGAAGGTGACCTGTGATATCAGTTTGAAAATTCAAGGTCGACCCCCCACACACACACAAACAGCACCTGCTCAGGTGGCGTCCGCCCTGGGCCAGGAGTGCTGCATTCTTTTCTTAATTTCAGGAGAGTTTGTGTTTGAAAAGTGGTTTCTTTGTGCTCTGCTCTGATAAGGAGTTTGAAGAGGCAAAACAGGAAAAGAGGGCTCTCAAGCAGCGTGGTGAAAAGCAAACTCTTGATGTTCAGGTCCACAAGATGGAAGCAGGATTGGCCGGTGGCCCAGGAAAATTCCAATCAAGACAATTACATCCCGCCTCCTCCGAGCCCCTGGGTTTCAGGTCCCTGCTGCAGCCTCCGCTCCTCCATTCTCCTGTTCCGACGCCTGGTGGATCGGCAGCTGTGAGGTGCCTGCCTGCTCTGCAGCCTCGGCCTGGCCATCCAGCCTACTTCCCTCTGCTCCAGGAGTCGGGGAGGGGAGTAGGGGGCCAGAAGATGCAAATGGCTTCTTCACAGACAGACTCTCAAAGCCTGGGGTTGGCATGTGCCAGCTGAATGATGAGAGGGTACCCAGACCCTCACGGCAGGGCCCTTCGTCATTCCAGAACTCCGCTTAAATTCAAATTAACCAAAGTGCTTTTCCAGGTGATGGCTTCAACACCAGGAGCGCGCTAATTGCATAGGCAATTAAAACAGAGATTTGCTTCCTGCGTGGTGAGTGGGAGATTTGCCTGGGTCTTAGAGCTGCTCTGAGAAAGGAAAGAGCCTGGGAGCAGCATCCCCAGGCCAGTGGCCAGTGAGAAGCCAGCCCATCCCAGGAAGTCTGGAGGCCAGTCTGAATCCCCACCCTCAGCAGCCCAGCCTTCCACTGCCCTCAAGGGGGCGCCATCCCTGGGCTATTGCTGTCCCTATACGGAACATCTTTGGGTGTAAGCTTGGAGCCCCAGAATTTGGCCACCAGTGCACTTGACCTGAATGCTCCCAGAACTCTCCTTAATGCTGACATGGGTTGAATCGTGTCCCCTGGAAAGGTGTTCAAGCCCTAGTACATACACATGTGACCTTATTTGGAAATAGGTTCTAGGCAAATTAAGATAAGGTCATCAAGTTTGGCCCTAATCCAATATGACAATGTCCTTATAAAAAGGGGAAATTTGGATAGAGACAGACATGCTCACAAAGAAAATGCCCATGAAGATGAAGGCAGAGATCAAAACAGAAGCTCGAAAGATGCTACCAGCTCATTAGAAGTCAAGAGAAGCCCCCACCCTCCCCTGCTGCCCTCTGAAGGAAGCAATCCAACCAATACCTCGATTGTAGACTTTTAGATAACAATCTTCTGTAAAGATATCCAATTTGGGGTCCCATGTATGGAGCCCTGGAAAACTAATACGAACACCAGAAAGGTTCAAGCCCCACCTGCTTTTCAGTGATTCCACTTTGGGATTCTCACAGAAATTCTTTCCCAAGTTCAGCCTGGATGGCACTTGCCTGCCCAGCCAAGATTCTGGCTGCAGATGGCAAAGGACATGGGGACTTCCTGCCCCTGCAACACCCGCTGTGCTCAGCCAAAGCTGCTCTTCTCCTTGCGCCACCTCAAGCCCCTCCAAGCACCCCCCAAGCCCCACAGCTAAACAGTTGGCAAGACTTTGGCAAAGGCTTTGAGTTAGCCAATAAAACAGCGCCCTGAGAGTGCTCACTCAGTGGCTTTGTGTGTGTTTATTGAACATCTGCTGGGTGCCAGGCCCTGTTGCAGGCACTGAGGGTGTATAGCAAACAAGACAAGACCCGGATCACGTGCATGACATCCCCATGGGGGAAACTGGCCAGTGAAAAGGAAAGACGTACACAAGATCGTGGTCACTGTGAGCACTGTGATGAGATGTGACATGGGTGAGGTAGAGGCATCCGTTGGACCGAGCAGTTTGGAAAGGCCTCTGAGGAAGTGGCATTGTGACTAACATCTCAATGACCTCAGTCAGGCGGGGATCTGGAGATCGTTCCAGGCAGAGCAGCAGCCAGTGCACAGGTCCTGAAGTAGGAATTAGCTTGCTGTGTTTCAGGAGTAGGAAAAAGCAGGGCAGCTGGAGCACCAGGAGTGGGGTGGAAGCAGGCCAGGGGGAGGTGTGCGGAGCAGGCAGCCCAGGTCAGCTGGACCCCACGGGGAGGACCAGAGCTCATAATGGGGGCAACAGGGAAGGCCTCAGCAAGGGAATCAGGTGATCTGGCCTGTGTTTTAGAGTTCACAGCCACAAGTCCCTCCACAGCCACCATCATCCATCTGCCTCTGCCTTGCTCAGGCCTGCCCATGCCTCAGAGGCCAGCTCTGTTCCCACCTAGAGGGCTGCCCCTCAGCCACCCCTCCTAGAAGCCAGGCCTCCAGACCCTGAGACAGCACAGCCCTGAGATTCACCTTCCTCGCTCTCGTTCAGGAATGACCCCTTTGGGATTATTGTCATTGGAAGTGTCAGGGCGTAGGCCCTAAGAAGAAAACTCCAGAACCGTGGGCAGTGAGTCCACTCTGTGTCTGGATTAAAGAGGACATTTCCAAGACAAAGGTTCTTCAGCCTTGAGGAGCACGCCAATGCTGATAGTCCCTTCATCGCATTGGAATTCTTGGAACCCCAAGAGCAAGCATTGGGGTACAATACTGTTGGAACCCAGGAAGAGCTTCAGAGGCAACAGGAAGCCAGCCCCAAGTCTGCACACCTATTTTCACACCAGGCACCATGGAACCCACTTCACAAGTATTATCTAATCCACACGGCGACCTGGAATGATGGCATTATTTGCTCCTTTGACAGAGTGGCTATCAAGTCCCAGTGAGACTGAAAGACTTGTCCATGGCCCCATGACTGAGGTATCAGAGCTGGAAATCAAACTGAAGCTTGACTCCAAGCCCATATTCCTTCCAGTGCCTCACTTGCCCTGTCTGTGTTTTAACTTTCCAACCTGCAAACATTTCAGCTATTTCTAGCCTAGTAACCTCCAGGAGGACAGCTTGAGGTCAACCCTCCTCTCTGCCCGATGGTCAAATTTGATTTGTTCTCTTCTATTTTTATCATGTGGGGAATTATCCCTGATTTTCTCCTACTAGCGTTCCCTTTGTTTTGGAGTTTGTGGCTCCTTTTCAAGTTTCTAGAACACCACTGGAAGCCTTGGGTGGGCATGAGGAATCCTAAAGTGTATTGATGTCTAACTCCCAAGTAAAACCCTCCAACCAGATCAAGGAGTATGCTGGGGCAGACCAAAAAGCTAGGGGCAGATACAGGGTTCACTCAGATGTGAGGCAGAGGTCAGGAAGTGTGGGCTCTCACCCCAAAGATTTTTAAAATTCAAGGTGCACCACAAATGCACTTATCAGGTGTGATGTTGGTGATGTCTGTCTATTTTTAGAGATTGATGCCCCCAAGAATTTACGAGTCGGTTCCCGCACTGCAAATAGCCTTGACCTTGAGTGGGATAACAGCGAGGCAGAAGTTCAGGAGTACAAGGTTGTGTACAGCACCCTGGCCGGGGAGCAATACCACGAGGTGCTGGTCCCCAAGGGCATTGGTCCAACCACCAGGGCCACCCTCACAGGTAAGTGCTGTCTCTTAGGCGCACGATGGTTGCTCAGCTCTCTCTCAGGTCCCTCTCGCCACAGCCAACCCATCAGCAAATGCTCCTGATTTAGTCTGTTTAATCTGGCACTATGCAGTCGCTCTGCTTCCTTCCACCGCTGAGGTCACCTAGCCCAGGCTACTCCCGTCCCCTCCCTGAACCCCTGCACTAGCCTCCTCACCTTATGTTCAGGTCTGTCTCATCCGTCAAAACTTGCTGATCTTTTCAAAGCACTTTCTCGGTGAGGCTGTCTCACTGTGCATACATTCCAGGGCCTGCCCGTTGCTCTCGGGGTGAACTCAAACCCTTAGCATGGCCGGCCTGCGCTGCCCAGGTCCCTGCTTCCCAGCCCCACCTCCTCCCATCATCCCCTGCAGCTCTCTGTGCTCCAAGCCCACAGGTCTGGGAATTCCTGACTTCTGTGCTTCCTGCCCTGGGGCTCTTCTCTTCACAGTGTTCACACTGGCTTTCCTTTCCGCCGCCAGTTGACATGTCCTGTTGCAAGGAGCCCGTGTGGTTCCCAAGGGAGGTCAGATCATGCTGTCCAACTCACCTCTCCACACGGCTCAAGTTGCCTCTGACATGTGGGCATGATTCTGTGACAACTGATCTTCATCCTGGGCCTGACGCTCCAGGGAAGCTGGACCACGTTTGTTTTTGCTCCTCATTGGGTCCCCAGGGTCCAGCACAGTGTCCAGAATAGACCAGGCCCTAGATCAGTGTTTCTTGAATGGATGAATGAATGAATCTGCAAAAGTTTGCTGTGATTGGACGTAGACTGCAAGAGGCCAATGCCAAGGTGAGAGCCTGGTCATCCTCACACACCCTGAAAAAAATTGGGGTTTATTCTTGAAGGCAGTGAGGAGCCATTGAGGGGTTTTTAAATAAGGTGATGTAATTAGTATTTGTATACAGAGGAAGTCAAGGGCAGAGGCTGGTCAGGAGGCTGTTGCTGGGGTTTAACAAGTGAAGTGGTGCTGAGGGCCACTACTATACCTGACCGGAGAAAGTGCTGACCTCGGGGGCATGAGACCCAGACAGCGTCCTGTGTGGCCCTTCAGCACCCCCATCCTAGAGAACCCGCCTGCCAGACCTCGCCCGAGGGTGGGCGACTACAAAGGCAGCACCTGGGTCCTGAGGAAGGCCACGCTGTGCGGAGCCATCGTGGGCCAGGGCTGCCCGCCAGCTCGCAGTCTGTCTGACCCGTCTTGGCAACTTGCACTAGCTCTCGCCAGGGGTCCCCGGCACAGAGTAAACAAGGGCTGGGTAAGCAAAGCTGTCTTCCTCCTGAGCTGAACTCCCAGGCCTCCTTGCCAAAAGAAGTCGGTTAAAGTAAATATAAAAATGCCTTTTCAGACAGGCGCGCTCCTGAATAAACAGCCAGGGGACAGGAAGGATGCTGACCAAGCAGGTTAGCAGGTGAATCAGACGGAAAGGACAGACCAGCTGCTGTAGGGGCCTTGTCAGGGCTGGAGACATTCACAACACTTAAGCTAGACAGAAGTCTGGATGACAGAGGAGGAAGGGCACCCATTGCTGCCTACGCCACAGGTTGATTTGGCAATTAGCAATTGTACCCAAGTGACATCTACTTGTTTGAATGGCGACGCCATGAAATCACGGGGATGTAGAGAATCCAGTCACGTCCTGGCCATTATTCCCCCTCCAGGAAAATAAGCTTCTGCCCTCATTGATCATCTGTCTTATTCCAGGCACCTTCACGTAGTTATAGCTTCGTCCATCCTCACTGAAGCCTCATTGTTAGCAACCCATTTTAGAGATGCAGAAATAGAGGCTCCTGGAATCTGGAAACCTGCCCAGGTTCGCAGAGCTAGCAAGAGCTGCAGGTGGGATTCAAAGCCCGTTCTTGAGCCCAGTCTGAAGGTTCTCCTCTCTCGGCTGCTGCTTCCTACTAGAGAAGGATGTAAGGGATGGTCCAGATTCAAATGCCATGGACTGTAAGGGATGGGGAGGTTCCTACTGTATGGTGAGCTTAGGTAGGTTAGTATGTTGTGGGGGAGTTGGGTTTATGAAAAAATTACACACACACACACACACACACACACGCATACACACACACACACACCATGTCACACTATTATCCCAGGGAGCTCACAGCCAGGGCGGTTTATGAAGACAGATAGCTCTATGTGATGTAAGGAAGGATTTTAGGTATGGAAGGAAGCCAAGGAGAGGACCTGTGTACTTGCTGGGACTCCAGCTACCAGGAAGGCTTGCTCTCTGGCAGCAGTGTCTAGGGGAAGAAAAGAAAGGGCCCGAAGGAGAGAAGCAGGGAAGGGAGCAGTTTGATCTGAGCTCCAAAGAGCTGAGCTTCCTCCCTCCCTGCCCGAGCCGAGCCGGAGCCTGAAGATGACAGCTTTCAGCCTCCGAGGCCTGGTGAGGCCCGGGGCCAGGGCTCCCACGCCCCACTCAGAGTCCAGCCTTTGGACTTGAATCCAGGCTCACCTCTTCCTGTGGGATTTAGCCACCGCAAGGGCTCTCGGCCTGTGTTTCTCCCTCTGAAAAACAGGGCTGCCTACCACCCGCCTCCTAGGCTTACTGTGAGTCTCCCTGAGGTCACGTAGAGCTGCTGACACTGAGCTCTCTGTAGCCATTGGAAAGTTTTTATTGTTCACCCGCACAAAGCTCAGACCGGGATCCATGGCAGCCGGGTCATCCCTGGGCACACATTCAGCCCCCTTTATTCCCGCAGTTGATCTCAACCCTCACCACCAATGGCACCTGGATTGCAGAGGCGTGGCCCCTTTGCTGTGGGATCCATCCTTCCCCGGCTCTGGCTCTGAGTCATTCTGCCCGCTGCAGCAGTGCACCCAGCCCAATCCCCTTCACAGACTTGCCCTTCGCCACACAGAACCCAGGCTGGGCCTGCAACGCCGGGCATCTTCCCCACCGTCCTCCGTGAGCATTGCCCAGAGAATTCCTCTGGAGTGTGAATTTGTCTCTGACCAACAGACTCAGTGTCTGCAATGATTTTCCCTGCTCTGCTGGCTTCTATGTCTTTAATGATAAGTCTGGTTTTGGCTCAGCCTCTTAGGTGAGTTGGTATCTGCTTGGCCTGTGTACCATAACTGGAGTCCCAAAGTGTCCCTGAGTGCTCATCAAGGGACCTCTAGGTTAGAACCTGGCACTGTGCAACGGGGACCAGGGACACCACTCTGATTCCTGGGTAGCAGCCCAAACAATCAGCCACCATGAAAAATCCTAGTGGACAGAGGAAGGAGGCAGGGAGCAAGCCCAGAAAGGAGATTCTGGGTCCCTGACTGGAAGGTGGTCAAGAAGCAGCCTCTCCCTGGGACTAGTACGAGTGGTAAACACTACTCTGGTCACTCTGTCTGCCATGACTCTTCTGATGGGTCATCAGAGAGGCATGTGTGGCCACCACGTTCATCTGGAAGGCAGAGGGGTATGCCCTCGGCATCTGTGCTCTCCCCCCACCCCCTCATGCCCAGAGGTCACTCCCAAGGGTCCCCAGAACCAAGCGAGCAAGGAGAAAGGAGCTGGCCTGTAAGACCTCACGAGACCCTTGCCAGCAGTCGCCTCCCCACCAGACCACCTCCACCGGCAGCCAGCAAGCTGCTCACCAGGACAGCCACCTATGGGCTCAGGAAACCCAGGGCCTCAGTCCCTACAACCTCTTGACACAGCACAGACTGCAAGGAAACAGAGACTATGGCCAGCCACACGTGACATGCTCACTCACACACACTTACACACTCTCACACACCACACATACACACACTCTCACACACGCACACATCACACAGGCACACCTGCACTCACACCCCACATGCACCCACACTCACACACATGCATGTGCCATGCACATACACACATTCACACGTCATGTGCACACATACATGCTGCTGTGTGCAAGCATGTCTTCATCAGGTTATGTGATTGGCCACCTTCCAGGCTTCCAGTTGCCAGGGGATGTGGGATGCCTGCCATCTGCCAATCTCCATATTTTCACGCAGGCCCTGGTGGGGTGAGAAGTGAGATGCTGAGATCCTCAAGGTGCAGTGGCAGGAGACATGCTTGTCCACGGGAGGACCTTCTATAAGGAACTCTGGGTCCCCTTGCCAGCCAGGCCCTCAGGGTCCACTGCACCCCATCTGCACTCCCTCATGGCCAGTGTAGAAATGCCACATCAGCATCAGGTCCTGAGAGGGTCAGGGTGCTGGTCCTGAGACCAGGGTCAGAGTGTGTTCAGCCATCTCTGGATGAGGTCACAGTGACCCCAAGTGGTCACTTTGGTGAGGCACCCTCAAAAAACAAGGTCACTTCTGGGGTTGGGGGTCAGGAGGGTGGGAGTGGGCTACAGAGACCCAGGCAGGAGAGGAAGGAAGGGCAGAGGCACCCATACACCTCCCCATGGGGTTGGGACATGGGGAGCCTGTCCCTTCTAGTGGGCCCAGGAGAAAAGCCAGCAGGCTGTCTCAGCTTCTGCTTTGGCTTCTTCAGCAGGGAGCACTCATTTGCAGAAAGACCCAGAAATAGGGTGTTTCTGTAGGACAGGGTGATGAGCCACGATCCTCATTAATTTCACTGGCAACAAGCGATTCCCTCCGAGAACACTCTTTCATGTTATTCTTCTTTGTAAATATGGGTTTAAAATCAGGGTGGAGTTGACAGCTCTTCTTGATACTTGAACATCATTCACACCCCAAAGAGCAGAGGGATGTCCTCCAAAGCCTGCCTCATCCAGGGAACCCTGCAGAAGCACCTCCTTATCCAAGGAGCTTGGGGGCTCAGCTCTCCACTTAATCAAAAAGTAGATCTTTGCCTGTCTGTCGAGCCTTCAGGGGCTCTCAGAAGATCCTTCATCTTCAAGCATCTCTCCAGCTATGAAATCTCTGGTTTCCAAATTTCACCACTGGAAAATTTGCCTGTGGTGGGGCCTGACACTAGGTTCATGAGTGATTTTAATAGATCTGCTTTGGCACACGCTGTTCCCTCTGCCTGGAGTGCCCTCCCCCAGCCAACTGGCTGCAAGACCCTTCAAAACCCACCGTAGAGGGTTGGGGTTGTAGCTCAGTGGTAGGGTGCTGCTGAGCGTGTGCGAGGAACTGGGTTTGATTCTCAGCATCACATATAAATAAGTAAAATAAATGCCTTTTGACAACTAAAAAATTTTTAAAAAACAAAACAAAACAAAACCACAAAACAGTGTAGACATCCTCTCTTGGAAATCTCCCTATCACCACCGGCGGCAGCAGCTCTGAACCATATTATTTTTCCACTATACCACATGCCGAAAAAGAAAAATTGGATCCTTCAACCCAAAGACCTAAGATGGCAGTGAAGAGACAGACATGAAAACCACCAAACTGAAACTAAGAAATGAACTGCAAGTGCTCTCAGGACAGGGTCCTCAGTTCTTCCCTCTCTGTGTAGACAGGTATCCAGCGCACTAGGGCCAACTCAATTCCTGTCCCCAGAGAGATGGACTTGAGCTTGAGCCCAGGGTTCAGAGACGGAAGTTCCATGTTTCTTCATGCTGACCTGAACCCAGTCGAGGCTGCAGTCCACAGCATCTTCCGCACGCTTTTGCTGGGCCGGGGACAGCAGTGACAGCTTCTCAGGCCTCCTTCCCCCCATCAGCCTGTTCTCCCCACCAGCAGCAGCCGAGGGGAGGCCTTCTGCCTTAGGTCACCATGGGCCTTGCCCTGCTGGCGAGCTTTGCTCCTCCGCATGCTCTCTGGGCCCTAATTTACCTATTACTGCTGACCATGCCCATTCTGACCACCAGAGAGTTCCATATTGCCTTCCTTCCACCCAGTTTTCAGGTCCAACTCAAGTCCATTCTTGGACTCCAGCCTGTATGGATTGCACACCCCTCTGCGGTGGCTCTCAGCAGCCCACAGTGTGGTACCACACCCCTCTCAAATTCCAAATTGCTTTGTCTAGTCCCCACTGCCATTTTGTAAGACTCTTAGGGAAAGGGACCAGAAAGAGCAAGGAACTTGGGTTCTAAACCTAGCTTTCTCCAATACCAGTGATCTTGATCAGGAATATACTTTTCGCAGCCTCTTGATGAGTGAGCTAAACCCTCCCAGCAGAGCTGCAGGGGAATGGGAATAAGATAATGTGTGTGATCTTCTAGAAGTTGCAATTATAACAGCGCTTGTGGCCATCAGACACCCAAAACATCTTCATTTTTCACTCCTTCTTGCCTGCCTCCCTTTCTTCTTTGTTATTCTTCTAGATTACCTTTTGCATGCAGCTCAGAGCTTGGCATATCATGGGTGTTCAGTAATTAATTTGCTTTTCCAATACAGATTCCTTTTGATTCCCAAAAGGGGAGTGACCATTTAGCTTGCTGGGGGAGCCCACAAAGGATGACCTCAATAATATTTGTCAAGCAGATGATCTGTGTGCTTTAGGGGTTCAGAGAAGATCAGGAGGATGTGTGGGGAGAGTTGGGAAAGTGTCCACCTCCAGGTGGACACAGGAACACAGGAAGGTCTATAAGGCATGGAGTGTGGCGGTTTCTTATGGGACAAATTTCCTGAGCTTTTGTTGAGAAAGAGAACAGAGCCATTTATGTGCTGCCGCTTGCAGGAGTTCGATGGAAAGGTAAGGAAGTGCTGATGGAGAACTCAGAGGTCTTTGAAGTAGGAGATCCCTAGGATCCCCTGAGCGCTGACAGAGAGGTGCACCAGGTATGCCTCCTCTACGCATCTTCTTTTCCAGCAGAACTGCATCTTACCTGCTGGCAAAGAGCAACAACTCACTTCTAGTGCAGGAAGAAAGCTGCTGAAATCAAAGGCAGGCAGCAGGCACCAACCTAGAAGTGAGTCCCACGCCCCATCCCCTAGGCAGGAGCCCTGGGAAGCAGTGCTTTACATTCTGCTCTGCCGTTTTCTGGGAGAAGATGATTCTGTTGTAAATTATTGAACATTTCATTTAAGCTTCATAAATAAGAAACTCGGATGGAAACATTACATGTTAGATCCGTTTGGCAACATATAATTCCTGTCTTTCTCCCTCAATCTGTCACCCTTCATCTACGTCGGAGAATTTCTACCTTATTATAGGCAATTGAAGGTCTCAATCGGTTGCCTGAGAAGAGTAGTTTATGTCTCAAAGGTAATCTAATTTCTCCAACCAAAGATGTACCTGGGACTCACCGAACATATTGACAAAAGTAAATGTGTGCTTTGAATGGATCTGGGGGTGTTGCAGTCACACTCAATCTAGAGACAGGTGCACCCCGAGCCAAGGCAAGCTCCACACTCACCCCATCAACTCTGAGTCTTTGGTTTCCATCAGAGTCAACAGGTCATGCCTCAGCAACCCCAAAACTACAGGTGTACCAAGGACCAACCGCGCCTGCCAAGGGAACTTTATATAGCTCTCGAGACCACCTACACCACAGGACCCCAAATCCCGGGGTAGTTTTCTGTGCTAGGTAATAATAACCTTGGCTACTGTCACTGCGGGCCAGGTGCATAATCCTCACATAGCTAGACATTGATATCATTCCCGTCCTACAGAAGTTGAGGCCCAAAGGTGTTAGGAAAGCAGTTACACCTGTGGAAGGCAGGGGCAGACCCACGTGGAACAGTGTCTCTGACTTCAACTTGACCTCCACTTTGGAGACACACCTGAGAAAAAAAGAATTAAGGGTTAGGAAAGGGGTGGAACTGGTTCAGGAAGGAAGAAAAGGGAGTTCACCCTAATGCCTGCCAGACTGCATTCCCTCCATTCCTTCCAGGGAACGTGGCCAGTAAGACCAGGTGGATTCTTCCACGCCCGCCATGGAGGTGTGTATGGTGTAGCTTGTACCAAAGCTGTTGCTGGGGATCTGGTTACCAGGCAGCCTTCCCCTTGACTAAACCAATGCATTTGTTAAAGGCGAATTGCTCAGAGCAGTCCCCGTCAACTTTGCATTACCTCAGGGAATCCAGTGAGGGAATCCGTCACAGCTGCCCTGGGAATCCAGTGAGTCTGGCATTGGGAGCTGGTGAGTATTGGGGTGTTTCCCCATTCTCCCACAAGCCCTGAACTCTCAAGCCACAAGTCTGGGAGTCATCGTCTCTAACTCATCATAGACTTACTCTGTGCCTCAATTTCTCTTTATAAAAAGAGGATACAATAAGTTGAATATCATTCTCTGAAATCCATGTCCACCAGAACCCGGAGATGTGACCTCATTTGGAAATAAGGTCTTTGGAGACGTAATCTAGTTAACACAAGGTCATACTGGATTAGTGCAAGCCCAAAATCCAGTGTGGCTGGTGTTCTTATCAGAAGAGAAGTCACAGACACACAGAGAGCCACAGGACCTGCAGCAGAGGGTGTGGTGATTCAGAGGTAATCCAGGGCTTGCAAGCATTGCCATCAATCACCAGGAGCCAGGAAGAGGGGAGGGAGTGGCCCCACGGAGCCTACAGGGGGACCATGGCCCTGTGGCCCTTGATTTCACCCTTCTAGACTCCAGAACTGTGAGGGAACAACTCTCTGTAGTTTTAAGTAACCAGTTTGCAGGAATCTATAGCAAGAGTCTCAGGAAACTAATACAGGTGAAGAAAACACAGCCCTCCCACCTTCCTCTCAAGGAGGTGGAGAGAATCCAGAACACATTCAACACTTTTTAAATTTGCTTTAATTAGTTATACATGACAGTAGAATGCACTGTGATACATCATATATAGTGGAGTATAATTTCTCATTCTTCTGGTTGTACATGATGTAGAATCCCTCTAACGGTATAGTTATATATGTACGTAGGGTAATAATGTCTGATTCATTCTACTATCCTTCCTACCCCCAGACCCCTTTCCTTCCCTTCACTCCCCTCTACCAAATCTGAAGTAACTCTATTCTTCCCTAGCCCCTTCCCCCTTATTGTGAATTAGCATCCACATATCAGGGAAAACACTGGACCTTTGGTTTTGGGGAATTGGCTTATTTTGCTTACATGATATTCTCCAGCTCCATCCATTTACCTGCAAATGCCATAATTTCATTCTTTTTTAAGGCTGAGTAATATTCCATTGTGTGTGTGTATGTGCATGTGTGTGTGTGTGTTTGTGTGTGTATACCACATTTTTTATCCATTTATCTGTTGAAGGGCACCTAGGTTGGTTCCATAGTTTAGCTATTGTGAGTTGAGCTCCTATAAACATGGATGTGGCTGCATCACTGTAACATGCTAATTTTAAGTCCTTTGGGCATAAACCGAGGAGTGGGATAGCTGGGTCTCATGGTGGCTCCATTCCAAATTTACTTAGGAATCTCCACACTGCTTTCCATAATGGTTGCACTAATTTGCTGTCCCACCAGCAATGTATGAGTGTACCTTTTCTCCCATATTGTTGCCAACATTTATTGCTGCTTGCATTCTTGATAATTGCCATTCTGATTAGGATGAGATGAAATCTTACAGTAGTTTTGATTTGCATTTCTCTAATTGCTAAAGATATTGAACATTTTTTCATATATGTGTTGATCAATTACATTTCTTCCGTGAAGTGGCTGTTCAGTTCCTTAGCCCATTTATTGATTGGGTTATTTGGTTTTTTTGGTATTAAGTTTTTTGAGTTCTTCATCTCTCCTGGAGATTAGTGCTCTATCTGAGGTTCAAGTGGTAAGATTTTCTCCCATTCTGTGGGCTCTCTCTTAATGTTATTGGTTGTTTCCTTTGCTGAGAAGCTTTTTAGTTTGAATCCATCCCATTTATTGATTCTTGATTTAACTTCTTGCGCTTTAGGGGTCTGGTTAAGGAAGTCAGATCCTAAGCCAACATGGTGAAGATTTGGACCTACATTTTCTTCTATTAGGTGCAGGGTCTCTCATCTTGTACCTAAGTCTTTGATCCACAGTAAGTTGAGTTTTGCTCGGTGTAAGAGATAGGGGTCTAATTTCATTTCGTTACATGTGGATTTCCAGTTTTCCCAGCACCATTTACTGAATAGACTATCTTTTCTCCATTGTATGTTTTTGGCACCTTTGTCTGGTATGAGATAACTGTATTTATGTGAATTTGTCTCTGTGTCTTCTATTCTGTACCAATGGTCTACCTGTGTAATTTTGGTCCCAATACCATGCCGTTTTTGCAGAACACATTCAATTCTGAAAAGCGTGAATGTTACATAAACCCAGGAAAACATTATAATAACCCATGGCCTGGGGAGGCCACACAAGGCCTAGCAGGACTCAGAGTGACCCTTGGAGATTCCAGGGGTGATAATTACATTTCGTTGTGTTTTTCTAGAATCACAGTCATAATAAATGAGAATGAGTCTGACCCTGTGGTGGTCAGATGGAATAAAGGTCTGCAAAGACGTCCACGTTCTGATCCCTAGCATTTGTGAACATGTCATCCTATGTGGCAGGAGGGGCTTATGGATAGGAGTGACTTAAAGATCTTGAGTTGAGGAAGTTGTTCTGGATTAACCAGATGGATGCAGGGAGGTTGGAGTCAGAGCAGGTGTGACAGTGGAAACTGAGATCAGAGGGAGAGAGAGAGAGAGACTTGATTATGCTCAGCTGCTGGCTCTGAAGACGGATCAAGGGGCCATGAGCCAAGGAATGCAGGCAGCCTCTTCACACTGAGAAAGGCCGCTGGCTCCTCCCCCAGAGCCTCCGGGAGGAGCACAGCCCTGCTGGACCCCGTGAGTCTCCAGCTCTCCTGGGCCATGAGATCATAAATGTGTGAAGTTGTGGTAATTTGTCCATAAAAACGAATACTCCAGTCACAACAGCTGGTGTGAAAATGAACATGGAAGAGGGTAAGAAGAGACCCAGAGAATTCTGGGAGCCTGTCCATAATCCTTTGTAACGGAGCCCAGAAGGATGTCCTGAGAGGCACATGCCCTTTAGTTGGGCAGTTCCAGCATCTCCCTCATCCTCCTGGAGTTACCAGAAGTCATTCTAATCTAAAATTCTATAGCTTTGAGTACTCTGGGCCTGCGTCTCTGGCACTGGTAGGGAGCCCACCGCAACTGGCTTCTGCCTGCCCTTCCCTTAGAGGCCCGCCAGGGTGCCTGCGTTCAGAGAAAAAGCCCATCCACGGTTGCTCTCTAGAAGGCACTTGGGAGTCCCAGGCCTCAGCTTCTATCTATGAAGAAGTACAGTGTAGTTCTCACGTACGAGGTTCAAGAAACATTTCAAGGCCCATGTCTGTACCCTCCCTCTTGACTGCCTTCTCTCCTCCAATTTACAATTTAAGCAAGAAAGCCCTTCACCAGTTCTAGCCAACACTGAGACTCTAAGTACAGAAGGAGACCTTCCACAGGTGACCACACCTCTGAAGGTCATTGACAAGGGCATCCTCATTGCCTTTCCAAGACCGGCAGCGAGAAGGAAGCTGTACACTGGCCAGTTCTTCCTTTTGAATTTTCCTGAGCAGTGAAATGGAATGTACTAGGTAAAATTGGGAGCAGAATGAAACATAAAATCTGAGCAGGCTTCTGAGATCATCTTCCCTCCTTCCAACCTCCCCTCCTCTACCCTCGAAGCACGCTCAGTGATGTTTGCTTCTGCATCTTCTTTAGATCTGGTTCCTGGCACCGAGTATGGAGTGGGAATATCTGCCATCATGAACTCACAGCAGAGCGTGCCAGCCACCATGAATGCCAGGACGGGTGAGTAGGAGGACGGTGCGAGGGAGGCTGGGCCACCCTGCAGCCTGCAGAGCCAGGGAGGCCTCTTCCGGCCCCCAGAGAACAGAGTCCTGGTGACAGTTGTCGACCTAGTGACAGCAGCCACTCTATGTCCAATTCTAACATCGCACATGCAAGATAGACTCCCAGTCTCCCCCCCGTAGATCTGTGCTTGGTCCTCCAGACCTGAAGGGCTGCCCCGAGCAGTGCTAAGCGGAGGTGGAAACCCCAGCTAGCTTGGCACCTCCACAGTCTCCATTTCTATCTAGAACACCCCACAGCAGGCAGGAGAGGCCATCTTCAGTCTGCACCAAAAAACATCCCTCAAAGAGGGCACCGGCGTGAAGGTCTAAACTTGGAAATAACCTATAAAATTCAAAGGCAGTAGAAAAATCCACTTGAGACCCTTGCTACTCAGGAACCAGCGATTTTGCTTCCAAAGCCTGAATAAATTCCAGTTACTCCAGCAGCTTAGATACAAAATAGCCTGGGAAGGACTGGGCTAGGGATTTTAGATCAATCCCTGTGCCCAGGGTTCAATGTAGCATAGACAAGTTCATTAAAGAAGCCCGAGGACAAGGGTCTCAAGCACTCAGATCTAGTTACCGTCCACCCATGGTGAGCCAAGTAAAAATGACCTCAGAGCCAAGAGAAACAACAATGCCAGAAATGGTATATCCCTACTGGGCAGTGGCTCCTGATGGCCCTACTGAGAGGCCATCAGGGTTGGCCCACTGAGAAAGGCAGAGTGAAAATTAATATAAAGACCTTAAAAACCAGCAGCCAGCTTTGGCCCAGAGGAGGATGTTTTCCAGTGGTGTCAGAGCCAATAATGCCTTTCTGCAGATTGTCCACCTCTTTGCCAAGACACTGGCCATCTTTCAAAAAGAAACTGCTTAACAAAATGTGTGGCAAGTATCAGCAATGACTAGCTAAGCCTCCTGCTCAGCAAGCCTGCTGGTAGCTTGGAAATACCCAGGGTGGCCAGAGAATGCTGGTCATCCTGAGGAACCTGGGTAAAATAAGCCACTTATGTTGATCCACAGAACTTGACAGCCCCCGAGACCTCATGGTGACAGCCTCCTCAGAGACCTCCATCTCCCTCATCTGGACCAAGGCCAGTGGCCCCATTGACCACTACCGAATTACCTTCACCCCATCCTCTGGGATTGCCTCGGAAATCACCGTGCCCAAGGACAGAACCTCATACACACTGACGGATCTGGAGCCTGGGGCAGAGTACATCATCTCCATCACCGCCGAGAGGGGTCGGCAGCAGAGCTTGGAGTCCACTGTGGATGCCTTCACAGGTACCAGGGCAGCAGAAGTTCCAGCCAGGTTCAGAGATAGTGGACCTTAGTGCATAAGGTCATCCAGGAAATCCATTCTTCCAGAGCCCTGTTTCCTTCAGAGAAAGGAGAAAAGGATGTGGGTTGAAAAAGAACACATGGAGGAAAGACTGACAAGTCTATCAAGAAGGATGGTTGGGAGTGAAGGGGAGGATTGGGCAGGGACACCACAGGCCTGAGAATGTGTGTCTGGTTTCCTATTAGCCTGGACAAAGTAGCTGATTCCTTCCATCTTTTCCTGCCCACACTCAATCAGTGGCATTGTGAGGATCCATGGGATCATATTAAATCCCTTCCAGGTTGAGGATTCCAAATCCTGGACCAGTGTCAAAGGGTTTTCTGGTCTTATCAGAATTAACTCTTCAGTATTCGGTTTGGGAAAAGCAGGTGGACAGCACTGGAGTGTGGGGAGGTGGGGCCTCCAGCATGTGTGAAGGGTGGCCCTTCTGAAGAAGAGCCGCAGACCCTCTGCCCCCATGGCCCCGCCCAGCGTGCATTTCAGATCCATCCACCTTCTGTGTTTTGCAGGCTTCCGCCCCATCTCCCATTTGCACTTTTCTCACGTGACTTCCTCTAGTGTCAACATCACCTGGAGTGACCCATCTCCCCCAGCAGACAGACTCATTCTGAACTACAGCCCCCGGGATGAAGAGGAAGAGATGATGGAGGTGTCCTTGGACGCCACCAAGAGGCACGCTGTCCTGAAGGGTCTGCAGCCAGCCACCGAGTATATAGTGAACCTGGTGGCTGTCCATGGCACAGTGACCTCTGAGCCCATCGTGGGCTCCATCACCACAGGTAAGGCTGAAAGAGTGGACAGCAGTAGCCATGGACAATTCAATAGAATTTCAAAAGAGGGACACTCAAGAGGCAGGGTCAGCTTCTGTGGCTAAAGAGGGTCTGTGAGCTGTCGTGGAATGGTTACTTCTTCCAGTGTCACATTAGATGATAAGATAGGAAACTTCTATTCAGAAGGTGGGATAGACACAATTTCTTGAGGTGGTCAAGGCTTGAATGCATTGACCTACAGATCTGCTCTAGAGAAAGTTAGTCCCCAAGAAACCTCTACAATGAAGAGACACCGGTTCTTGGTCAGGAGAGCCACCTCTTGACTGCCCAACAAGGCCACTGGTGCACATGATACGTCCTCAGAATCACACAGAATTGACATGCAACCATGAAGTACTGACCTGGCACGGGGGGACTTGTACATTGGGAACACCGGCACTCTGAGATCAGTCGGATCATTTCCACCTCCTCATTCCCAAATACAAATACGAGGTGTATGTGGGTAAGAATATGCGTGTTCTGGTGGTTTCCTACATTCTGACGAGAACTCACAAACTGGGCCAGTAGATTAAACACTCAACTGATTCGACCTTGAAATTTCTTAACCTTAAAAAAAAAAAGTGTCCAGCATAAATGAAATACAATTTAGGAAAGTGGATTTGTTCTGGACTTGTGCTCTAAAATCACTTTACGGTCAAAAGGAAGTTTTTTCCAAATAGAACCAAAGGTGGCTGCTAAAAAATAAGAGATAAGAGCAATAGGTTTTTCCAAGAGAAGTTTACCCCAGAGAAAATAACTATGTTATTCTGAATTCAAAACAAGCCATATGGACTTAAAAGAAAGTTCTATTTGACCTTTAGATGGGTAGTATTTGCTGCATAGGTGCAGATCTTGCCAAATTGGCTTTGTGTTGTTAAAAGGTTCTCCATGACCCGGGCACAGTGGCGCATGCCTGTAATCCCAGTGGCTCAGGAGGCTGAGGCAGGAGGATCTTGTGTTCAAAGCCAGCCTCAGCAAAAGCAAGGCACTAGCAACTCAGTGAGACCCTGTCTCTAAATAAAATACAAAATAGGGCTGGGGATATGCTCAGTGACCAAACGCCCTTGAATTCAATCCCTGGTACCCAAAAAATAAATAAATAAAAAGTTCTCCTTGTGCACCACTTTGGCCACATCTCCTAGGTTTCAGGTGAGACATCATCCTGACTATGGTGTGAGGGCTGCCCCGTTATAGAGCAGGGATTTTTCTGCCTCTGGGACACATCAGTTCTTGGTCAACAAAAAACTAGGAACAGAAGTTTCTTTTTCACACCATGTTGTCTTTTTTCCACCACCACTTGGCTCTTTGTAGGAATTGATCCTCCCAAAGACATCACAATTAGCAATGTGACCAAGGATTCAGTGATGGTCTCCTGGAGCCCTCCTGTTGCACCCTTTGATTACTACCGAGTATCATACAGACCCACCCAAGGTAATAAAATAATTTGATTTCTTGAAGATAAATGGGGTTTGGAGCTGGGTGGAGCTTGTTATGGGAAAACTATTGTATCCCAAAGGACATCAAGCCCTGCCTGCAGTCTTGCCCCTCTCTGTGGCATGCTCCCTCAAAATGAGAATGTGCCAGTGAGGAACAGCCCAGAAACCCTGTACTTGCCAACTCCTCTCAAAACAGGAGTGAGTACACTCCCCCGGGGAATCAGGTCCCTTGCCAGCAGAGGAAGCTGGTCACCAGTATCAGGATTCTACAAAGAGATAAAAGAGCTCTAAAAGAATCTGCCAAGAGTTAGGAGCACATGCACTTTCCAGAAAGGGTAAAGCCCAAGACTAGACCCTCAGGATAGCTAAAGACCCAGAAGCCAGGTGCAGCCATGGAGGAACCACAACGATGTGATCCTATTCCTGCAGCTCCAGCCAAGAGAGTCAGAGGAAGTCGGCCCAGCCCTGGCCTGCACCCTGGCATTCCTTGCTGGTGCAGGAGGCACTGGTGATGAGGTGGAGGGCATGCCCACTTCCTGTGGTGGGCAGAACAGCTTTCCAGGCTACCCTGTCTCTGGGCTGCACAGACTACTCTTCATAGCTATAAACTGATTTAATGCCATTGCCTCAAAGAAGACTAGGCTGTTAGAACGCCACCCAATAAATAGCTTATTTCCCTTTGCTCCAAGAAGTCCATAAAATGAAGGGGTGGGACAAGCATGCAAGTTCTCTTTGAACTTCAACATTTCCAGCCCATGAACCACTGATCTCCCCATCCTCACACCCACTGCTGGGTCTCAAATCCACCTGCTTCATGACCCAGTGACCCAGGTAGACCATGCCACTGATCTCATTGATGAGAAAGCAGCAAGGTTTTAATGGTGGCTTCTGCTCTTCCTTAGTAGGACGGCTGGACAGCTCAGTGGTGCCCAACACGGTGACAGAATTCACCATCTCCAGGCTGTACCCAGCTACTGAATACGAAATCAGTCTCAACAGCGTGCGGGGCAGGGAGGAGAGTGAGCGCATCTGCACTCTGGTACACACAGGTAGGTGGGGACCTGTGACAGACCCCAGAGCCCAGGAGTGGCCTTGTACAAGCTCACATGGACAGCATTGGTTCTGGGGTCTGGGGTGCCATTTCCGGGCCTCCTCCCTGTGTCAGGAGGGACAATTTGTGATTTCTCTCCCCATTGATGTTCTTGTCCAATAATAGGAACTTAGAGTCTCCCTGTCGGAGTCTTACTGGTTGGGATTAGGAATTTTCCTGGAACTTCCAATATGAATAATGCCTTTTCAAAGACACACGATGTAGGTGAATTCCAGAACAGACAAGTGAATCATCCCATCTGATTTGTAAAAAGACTCAGAGAAGGAAATTTCACCTCGGAGAAAAAAATGTTGTCATTCCAGGGAGAGGAAGTTGGGGTCATAAGATTCTTCATCATGCACAGCCAGAAACCACCAAGGGGCTGCCTTTGCTCCTGGGAAAACGTGGCACCCGTGGCCTTGACTCCCTCACCCATGGTGAAGGCAGTGGAGCTGACTCAGCTCCACGTGACATCCTGGGCCACCTGCAGGGACACTGTGTGGTCTGTGTTCTCCATCAGGTCCTTCAGGGGGGTCCAGGTGCCTCCTGCATCCTCAGTCAGCTTCTGTGGAATGAGCTAAAGGAAGGGAGGCACAGCTTGCAATATGGGAAAGTGGCCAAGGGAAGTCCCAATCCCAGGTCTTCCTCCTCAAGAGTGAGCCCATTGGGTGAGCCTGAGGGCGAGGCTCCTTACAGCTCCTCTGCCCCCTTACAGCTTCTCTGGCCCCTCAGAGAGGGTGCTGTGCAGAATCAGCAAAGGTTGTTGTAGAAGTCACTAGAAGGCACAGCCCAAGTTCTCTTCCCTCAACTTCCAGACCACCTCCTAGTTAAGCCAAAGCACATAGGAAAACACGCAGATGGCCTCATTAAGAGCACACCTGGCTTTCCTGAGGGTGCTCGATTTCCCTGGAGAACAGCATTTCCTGAATGAGGAAAATGTGCCTTGGAATCCCTTGCCGCTTTTTAAAATATCCTCACAAGCTCAGAAGCAGCATCTCTTTTTTGGCAATGGTAAAGTGTGTGCATGTGTGTGTGTGTGTGTGTGTGTGTGTGTGTGTGTTTCACAAATGTAAAAACTTGTTCACCATCCCAAGACAGCACAGAATATTCTCCTTGTTCCTAGTCTCCTCCCAGATCTATGACTACAGAAAGCCCAGCCATGCTTTTTACTTCAGTCTCACCATGAATCACTGAATTATCTGGTCAATAAATATTGACCAGAAATAACATCCAATGAGTCAAAAGAAGCCCCCTTCTCACCTTCCCAAAAATTCTAGAAAATTATGTTGCAGAAATTCGAATTTCTCTCATTCATTACAAACAATAAAATGGATTTCAAGAACCTCCTCCCCTGAGGTAAAAGAGAGTAGGAGCTTGGGTGAAAAGCTCATTCTTCGGCCTCGGCCATAAGCCCCAAGGACCTCTAAAGCAGATATGCAGTGGTGCCCCTGGCCAAGCCACCCTCCTTCAAGGCTGGGTGGAGCCATGTGGGCAGCTTCCAGGGACTGGGCTGTCCTCAGAAGTGACCTCGTTTGTGGTTGGTTGGTTGTTGCCGTTTTAACTTGAGGCCTGTGATCCTACAACTTCTAGCAAGGAGTTGTCCTGCAGGATGTGGCACTTGTCCATCTCACGGGGGTCCTGCCTGCCTCAGAGAAGTCAAGCCACCTGAAGTCTAATAAGGGCCACGTTGGAAAAACTCTTTGAAGCTACCGAGTACAGATAAAATTCAAAATTTTAAATCTTAAAAATATTTTCTGGTTGTTGCTTTGTGATGAGTGACATAAGGAAGCAAAATCAAATTCTTCAATTAGAGAACAGGTAGGTGAGTAGCAGACATTCGCTCCCCCTGTGAACTGCATGACCTTTAGGTTGAGCCAATACCTTAACTGTTTTAATAACATCGTTTCTGAAATAAATCCTAATTTTATCAAACTTGATGGAAGGGAAGCAAAGAAATAAGGCAAAGCTTATACAGTGTGGGCAAGCAAGCATGGGGAGCTGGTCATGTGACATCTCTATGCCCTCACAGCACCCTAACTCCCTAAGCCTGCAGGAATCCCCTTGGCTCTCAAGGCAACGAGAGGGTGCCCTGGATTAGTCCAGAGCGAGCCGTGGGAGTAGTGAAGCAGGAATTCAGTGGTCGGCTCTGACTTTGCAGGCACCCTGAATCCTCTGCGGTCATCCACAGTGCTGGCTGAGTACCTCTGATGGCCTCAGATGGAGACACCCTGCCCTTCATCCACACTTCTTGAAGTCCATCGAGAGAGATCTTTCCGCAAGGCACACCCTAACGTTGATGAAGAGCAATCAGACTGGGAAGCATGATTGTCTCATTAATTAGAGGACTGTAACAATTTCTGTGTGTTCTGAGTTTCTCTCTAGATTTAAATGTCTGAAAAGGTGACAAGAATGCATTGACATTCCCCACGGCCCCTGCCACAGGGTTCTGCACTTCAGAGATTCATGAATGAATTAAAAAGAAGAGCTCAGGGCACTTGGGGGGCGCTGCATACGGGACTGCATTGTTTGGAGAAAGGGGAAAAGAGAGGAGCAGGGCTGATGAAGCCAGAGCAGAGGAAGGAAAGGGGTCTCCGTTCACAGATGGCGTCGGGGACAGGCGGGCCTCCTGGCACTTGGTTGTACTTCCAGCCTGCGGCTCTCTTACCGGTCCTGACCCCTCCTCTTCTGTTCCAGCCATGGATAACCCTGTGAATCTGATCGCTACCAACATCACCCCCACGGAAGCCCTGCTGCAATGGAAGGCTCCCGCGGGCGACGTGGAGAACTACGTCATTGTCCTCACACACTTCGCAGGTAAGGGTCTGCCGGCCCATGCCTCAGGCCAGGTGCTCGGGATTGGGGGCTGAAGACCAGGGTGGCAGTGCAGAAACAGAGCATTCTGTGAGTTCCAGGGACAAATTGGAAAATGTCCTGCTTCAGTTGTGCCATCAAGTCCTCAGGATAGCCAAGGAGCTGGGAGAGCGGAGACTGGGAGGCTCAGGAAGAGTAAGTGCACAGAGAAGAAAGACTGCGACAACAGCTCAGACAGCTGAGCCTGGCCCAGAGCTCTAGACAAGACAGCAGAATTTTCTAGATATTTACAGAGCAAGAAAAACACTGAAATGATAGGGCCACGCCTGGAGCAGATAGTAAGTGATAATAGGTGACAGGGGATTCAGACCTGCTGAGCTTTCCTGTGGTTGTGGTCTTCCCTGCTCATATCCAGCCCACAAGTGTGAACCAACATAAAATCTTAAATTTAAATGTCATCATCGTCATGCTTGTTCTCTTACATTATTCGACATTGAATAGAGAAACCCAGAGCAAAATTATGTGGTGTGCTTCAAGTCTCCTGCCTTGGGAAAACTGTTTCCCTGCCTAAATTAAACATGTGATCTCAGAATTGTTGTGGGTTATATTCAGGAATCTAGCAAAGGAAGACACCAGACAACAGAAGGCAGGCAGATGCCTTGATTTTCAAAAATGGCATATAAAGCCAGCTCTGTAAACTGCAAAGAACTAAACTTATTGTCAAAGCTTAGAAAAGTCAAAACTAAAACAGACTCTTAAACAGAATGGAAAGGGAATTAGTGACTGCTACATCCCAACACAGGTGCACGAAGATCAGTTTCGTCAAAGCCATTTTACACCCTTGCTTTCTATTGGCAAGTCTGCGAGCACATTTGTGTTTCAGCAAGGCATTGGGCAGCCTGCTTGTCATTCGGTCCTTCATTAAGATGGAAAAGCACATGATGCATCATATTTGGAGTGAAAGGACCCTGTCAAAGAATGGGTACTGCTGCTGTAGCTGAGTCCTACTGACCCCTCGGTGTCCATCTTCACACCCTCAGGTTTCTTAACTCTCATCGCACTTTCTAGAACCCTCATGAAATTGCACATGCTTTTTTTTTTTTTTTCCTCCTGGAAATTCTCTCCCCACAGTTCTGCCTAGAAAACCCATCCTTCAAATCTTAGTTTCCACGCTCTCTGTTCTGTCAAAGGTTTTCTGGTTGCCCTAGGCAGTCAAACACACCTGTTCATAAATACAAAGCACACATCTCCATCAAAGCCATTAATTTCCATTCATTCAATAAATGCTTTTGATACCCTCTCATGGGCCACCAGTTCTTCAAGGCTAGATAGATTCAGAACCATGGCATGAGTTCTTGTTTGCATGGAATTCATGTCTAGTGATGGTGCAGAGAAGTAAACAGTCACAATTCCCAGTGAGCAGCATCATGGTAGAGGCAAGCACAGAGCATGGCAGGTCACATCTGATGGGTGCTAAAGGGAAGAAAGAAGGAAGCTAAAGAAGGTGAAGAGAAGAAGAAAGGAATTCCAATAAAAACAGCAGGCTGTCTGCATTTGCGGAGGTATAGGAGAGGACAAGGGGTTTGAGGAAGTGCCATACTTTGGGGTGATTGGAGCAGCAGAATATTAAAAAAAAATAGTCATTATACATGTACTTCCAATTTTTTAAACTTGTCTGTAAGCCTGTCCATGCCTTTAGATCACAATAAACTCAAAACATCAAGCCCTACCTAGTTTGGAGATGTGCCTAATAAGCATGGTTCAATGCTGCATGATTCAATATTATTCTAATTGCCTAATGGAGGGCTTGGCCCAGATCTAATGAACATTTTTATCAACAGCTTGAATGAATTCAGAGAGGACATACTTACTAAATTTGTGTATAAAACAAAACTGTGATTGATTGAATCCAAATTCAAAAATATTTTAACCAATGGAAAGGTGGTCCAAAACTCCAACAGCAAGGCTACTTGCAAAACTCTGTCCACGGGTCTAAAGAGCAACTAGGCAGGGCAGATGGGGTGACAATAAACAGGCCTTTGATTGGCAAGAGGTTCGGCACGTGACCATACCACATGGCGGTCCACATGGCGGTCTGTTTGTTTCATTGGTCAGTGAATTTTAATTATTATTCTCGATTCTCTTCTAAGCTTTGCATTCAGTAGGGACACTGCTGAACTTTGACTTGTCCAGAGAAAAGCAGACAGGATTGTGAGGATTTTGGAACTGCACAGGAATGTGATGGGAGCTGGAGGCTGGATTTTGTTAGTCTGAGAAGAGAGCACTTGATTGAGAAAGGTGGTGGGGAGGAAAAGGTCACATGGACAAAGGATTTGACTCATTCTTTGTGACTCCAGAGACCTGGCCAGAAGATATAGAGAGAATTTGCCCTCCATATAAGGTTTCTTGTTTGTTTCAATGGTTGTTTGAATTGGGTTTTTTGTTTATATGTTGTTTGTTTGGGAAATCCTTCCTTCCTACCTTTGAATGCTGGGTGAAGAGTTCCTGTTGGAAGCTCTGGCAGCCATCTTGAAATCATGACCTAGAAGGAATATTTTTCTCAGGATATAATAAGATATGAGAGGGGATCCTTCTTAAGAAGGATAGCAAGATTGATAACCTATGAAGGAGTTTTTTGAAACTTCTGTAGTCCTGAATTCTTGTGAAGCGTTTAAATTTGGTAGGTCTGTCGTAAGTTGAGTAGTCTTACTTAGTCCTCATCCACATTCATCTGATTTCAGTTGCTGGGGAGACCATCTTGGTTGATGGAGTCAGTGAGGAATTCCAGCTCATTGACCTGCTTCCTAGCACCCACTATACCGTCACCATGTACGCCACCAGTGGTCCTCTCACCAGTGGCACCATCAGCACCAACTTCTCTACCCGTGAGTACAAGGTCACCTCCACACTTGGATTCTGTGGATCCTAACAATGACCCATTTCCTTATGGTGGCCTCAATTACAGCCTGCTGGCTTTGAGCAGTGCAGCTCTGAGCTGTTATTTTGGCTGATTGTGTGGTCCCAATCCAGTGAAAGTGAGTGAATCTCTCGGCTAACAAACATATCTGGTTTCCTGCTCTTACCCTGGGTGTGTGCAACAGCAGTAGAACTAAGCCAGGAGAAGTTGATACTGGAAATGCATGTGACCTGGAGCACTCTGACAGACAGATATTAAAGAGCTATGGACCCAGTGTGGTGAGGCACTCCTGTAATCCCAGCTACTAGGAGGTTGAGGCAGGAGGATCACAAGTTTGAGGTCAACCTCAGAAACTTAGTAAAATTCTGTCTCAAAATAAAATTTAAAAGGGCTGGGATGTAGCTCAGTGATAGAGTGCTTACCCAACATGTGTGAGGCCCTGGGTTCAATCCCCAGGACCACCAAAAAAAAAAAAAAAAAACCCTATATACGGGGACAGTTGCTGAGTAGGGCCATGACCAGAACAGTAAACCAAGGTAAAAGGTGGGAATGTTGTAAGTTCCAACATGAACAAACTCACATGGTAGTTGAACAGGATCATGGTTCCAGGCCTAGAGGATCAGATGGGAAGATGTCACTCCCAGGCCAAGAGGCCTACATGAGCAGGCTGGGAGTCGCTACAAGAATGAACAATGATTATCTTCTGACCTGCGAGCCCCCTTATGCTCTTCTCCAAGCCAGAGCTCAGGGCAGCACGGGAGCAACCCACAGGTGGGCAGCACTTCATATGGGATGAGCAGGAGAGACAGGCATCCCTGGTGTCTCTCCTCTTTGCAGTCCTGGACCTTCCCGCAAACCTGACGGCCAGTGAAGTCACCAGGCAGAGCGCACTGATCTCTTGGCAGCCTCCCAGGGCTGAGATCGAGAACTACGTCCTGACATACAGATCTGCCGATGGAAGCCGCAAGGTAAGAATGTGCTGGAAAGGGAAAGACCCCTTCTCCTTGGCAAGACTGCATGGAAACTGACCAGTGGAATGAGAGGGACGGGAGGAAGCAATTCACAGGAAGTTGCTAGGTTTCCTGTGCTGGGGACACAGTCTGCTGCTGAGAGAGCGCTCAGCAGGTGGCCTGGCCGTGGTCCTGGCTGGCTGCTCCTGTCCACACAGGCTGAGGCAACACCACGAACCTTCTCGAACCTTCTCCCTGCCTCCCAGTCTCCTCTGGAGAACCCACTCCTGCAACCTCACTAGGTGCGGTTGAGCTTCCTGTATGGGGACCCAGATTTTGGGAACTGACTCCTTGGCTTTAAAATAGTTGTTGGCTTACAGGGCAAGTGAAGTGGGCCGGGTATCAGACTCGACAGGTTCTTACACCTCATGGGCACCTACAAAGCCCACAGGAGAAAGATGGTGAGTTTTTGTCTTACGTCATCAGTTGAAACAATCCACTCGAGCACTGGTTTTCAAAATTTTGTTCGAAGTGGGATTCTTTTAGAAAGTGAAATCATAAGCAGGAGACAAGTGTACAGAACGGACCGCAGCAGAGCTCGCCTACAGCTCGGGAGCAGGGAGGCCTCGGGTCCTGTTTGCTTCCGGCTTCTGCAATCTGCAGGCCACTGGCTTCAATAATCCACGTACCCAAATGTATCCCAATGTGCAGTTCTGAGACAGGAGCTGGTCTCTCTGCTTATTGGCACATTTTTCTACTTCTTGGGGGACAGAGAGGGCAGCAGTGGCCACTGCAGTGCTGGCCTAGCTGGCCACAGGTTTGAACTTCCCTTCCCCACTTCCCATATTGCAAGCCAGTTCCGCCCTTCCACCTCCCTTCCTCTGGCTTCGCACAGGAGCTGATCGTGGATGCAGAGGACACCTGGATCCGACTGGAGGGGCTGTCGGAGAACACGGACTACACGGTGCTCTTGCAGGCCGCGCAGGACACCACGAGAAGCGGCATTACCTCCGCGGCCTTCACCACAGGTGAGGGAGTCTCAGCCACTTTGGTGACTTCTCCCCTGCGTGACTCTGGCTCCTTAGCAGCCTCTGCTGGGACTTGCCCTGGGAGGAGCCTGTCACAGAAACTCAGCTGCCTCCTTCCTCCCACCTTCCCAAAGCCCTGCTAGGAAGCACACCACTACCAGGGCAACCACAGGACACCCAAATCCCTGGTCCACTTGGACCAACTAACGCACCTTGTGAAGACATTAGGTTCCTTCTTGTTCCAGTTTTCTGCGTGTTTTTCCAGAAAACTTTCCTCCTTCTGTCCTTCCTCCCTGACCTATACTTAGACGCAGCCAGCATCAGTAACAGTGGGAAACGGTCAGTACTACATCTAAAGCCCCTGCCACTGGCAAAGCACTTTCCCATCCACAAAGTTTCAACTCAGTCCTTAAAACAACCAGCAAGGAAGGTCTCACATCTATGCTCATCTTGCCCGTAATGAAATGTGGTCCGTGGAAATGAAAGACCGGCATGGCTGGTAAGTGGCGGGGTCAGAACCTAGACCAGCTTCCACTTCTACATCCAGCTGACCCTCCTGCCACCCTCATTTCAGTCAGCAGAAGATACTTGTGTCTGTAAGAGGAAACAGCCTACTTCCGACCCTTCAGCACTGTCTGCCGGTCTTACTGCATCACGTGTCTGAGCTCAGTCGATCCTCACGCCCACCTGTGCGGTATCGATGAGACAGTCTGGGTGGTTGACAAATAGTCCTTTCTGCAATCTCCCATGACACCTCTCTAGTTTGCAATGTGGGCTGCTCAGCCCCAGGAGAATTCCCTCCCTGCCCCACATTCCAGGGTTGAGGTGTGCTCCTCAGCAGCACAAATGTGGGCCTTTTCCCCCTATTTGCATGGCTGCCTGCTTTCCCAGAGAACTGGGGTGCCTGGATCCCTGCCCACACCCCAGAGCCTATCCCTCCATCTCCAGAGAGGGGACAGGAGTTCCCCCAGCCCCACTCTAGTGCCTTCTCCTCAATATACTCAATCCAAAGGACAAAGCAGGACCCTGATGGAATGCCCCAAATCCCCCGTGGTTCTATGGGAGCGAGGTCAGGAATGACCCCTCTTTTCCCTTCTTTTTCATACTGTTCAATATTTCCCAAAGTATCTTTAGTGAGCGCATTAATCAGAAAAACAAATATTTTAATTAAAAAAATAAACTGTGATCATACAACCAAAACATGAATCCAAGATTAGTCTTTACCAAGTGCAACTTAGATGACACTTGATCTCTTTTCAGGAACTGAAATCAATCATGCTGTTTCAGAGGTGCCTTCGCTGAAAACGAGGGTGCTGCCCTCTTCTTGCTTAAGCCCCTCCCTGCACACTCACAGGTTAATTAAAGGCTTCTCCATGGTCCCCTTCCTCAAGCAACCACTTAGAGACCCGTGGGATGGAGTTTTCCACTGAATTAAGAATTTCTTTCCCATAAAAAGAACACAGATGACAGACACTTAAATGGAGCTCCCAATTTGCATATTTATGAGGTTAGACTAATCATCTCATCCCCCAAACGCCTGGGTTTCAATGTTTGCTCGCTGTGGGCTGAGCTCTTCACTCCTATCCTGGGAGGCCACAGCCAGCTCTCCTGGGCAGTAGCTGCTGTGCCTGGGGCTGCTGCGGTGTCCTGCAGCTCTGCCCTGCTGCAGACCCACCTGGGCTATAAAAGCCCACCAGCTCCTGTGCCCATCACTGCCTCTCAGATGCAATGCACCAAGGGACGTGCCATAGTTTGGTGTGATGTTCCAGATCCAGCCAGGGCTCAGTAGGATCAGATAAGCCAAGGGTTCATAGCTCACAAGGAAGTGCGAAGAGAGGCCAGGGTAGTGACTTTATTTGGTGAACAGTTCGGGGAACTGGCAAGAGGTATTTAGGTGTGTGTTGTGGGGGTGTCTACAAGTGTTTTTGCAAGACTCCACTTGATGCTGGGCTCCTGGGGCATGATCAACATCAATACAGAAAGAAAACCAAAGAGCCCAGTTTCCTACGCAATGAGGGTAGTTACTGAGCTGCTTACTTCATGTAGAGCTGGGGGACCCAGCAATTCCACCATGGCATACAGCAAAGCGCTGTCCAAGTTTGGACGTTTTTACAGTTTTACTAGAAAGCTTAAATTTAAATGTAAGTAAGTGATGAGTCCCAAACCCTGTGGCTTTGAATTGAAAATTCATCAGAACCCACTGAAACAACTGGCTACAGGACGGAAAATTCTTGAGCAGAAATAATGCTTAGAAAGTAACTTCATAAAGCCCAGCACATGACAGACCTAATCAATGTTGAATTAATTAAATCCCAGTGGCAAAGTACAAAAGAGGGGGTCTCTGGTGAACAAGGCTGAAGGACAAGGAGAAGATCAGTGCCCTTCACAAGGATGGCGCATTGGCCTGCAGAGTCCAATGCCCCAAGTCCTAATTTTGGGCTCTGTCTACCATCGTAATGCAAATTTCCCTAAATAAATAACACTAGGCTACGTAGTCATTTGCATGTTAATATTAATGAAGGCTCTCTGCCTGTGCCAGTCCCTTCTGCTCCCCTTTTCTGCCCCTGCCCAGAATGAATTTTATTAAGCAGGAAGAGAATACAAGGGTCTCAGCTTCTTGAGGGTAGGATGGGTATGGTTCCAAGAAGAGAAAGAAGCAAAACCAAAAAGCAAACTGTCTTACTTACATGCAAGATTGGAGTCCTGCCAGCCTGGACCCACAGGCGTGAACTGCTCCTGCCCAGCAAGCCTGGCACATGGGAGCCTGCGTGAAGGCCATCGCCTGCTCTCTTTTCAGCAGCTACATGTTTTCTGACTTCATCATTAGTACCAGAGTTTTCCTCTTAACCGCATGGAATTCTGAGGGTGGGCTGATCCTGCTCATCGTTCTGGGTGTTTCTACGCCTTCTCTGATGGAATAGTGACTTCCGTCTACTGACAATGCCTCGCCTTGTTCTGTGTGGACCAAGATCAGTTTAAAAGATGCCTGTCCATTGACCTGGAAAAAAGCTGATATCCCAAAAAGCAAGAATAAAAGTAGAAAAGAGAGAAAAGAGAAGAGCTGGTTTCAAAACCTCAAGCACCTCCTTTGACCAAGATGTTTTCCTTTGCTGTGCTGATGCCACATAACCCATGCCTGCTTCATTCTCTCCATCATGCTAATAGCTTCCTGTCCTCTTGTCTCTGGTGTTTGCACAGGACTCTGGGGGGAATTAAATACAAGTAGTATAGAAGAGAAAAAAATATGGGTACATTATTTATAATTTATTGTCGCCTAAAATTTCATCCAAGGTCTGCTTGTCTTTTGGAGACATGAATATAAATGAGGAAAAAAATACTCCCCACGGAGCAACAGGGACTTGGTGCATGATCTTCTGAGAGTGTCTCTTTTAATGCTATAAAAAGCAAACAAGCCTCTCGCTAAAGCTCATCCTCAGAGACTGTGAGCACTGTAAAATAGGCTGCCTTGGCCTTGAGGTTAAGCGAAGACCGTCATTAGCGGAGGTACCCAGAGACGGGCAAGGAGAGGTGTTCTCTGCTTACCTTTGCTCCAGTCCTGCTGTCCCACATCCATGCTGAGTGGCTCCACGGGCTGGAAACCCCTGAGAGACATGTACTCCAACACTAGCTCCAGTTCTTGAGGTTGAGAGAATGAATGAAGATGATCAAGTTGTGCACTCTGGAAAGTTAGATGGCGGGTCTGGAAACCCACATGCTTAGCATAGATTTCAGTTGAACAGGAAAGCCTGCCACCAGTCTCCCCCGCTGTCTACCTTGGGTACCCCACCTGTCCTCTCTCCAAAGGAGGAGCTAGCAGGATTTTCTCTGTGGCCCTGCTTAAAAACAGCTTGAGTTCTTGCTTCACTAAAATGACAGGTCCCCCTTCCCCTTTCTTTGAGACCTGGTTGTGGAGAAGGAAGAAGTTCACAAGCCACACCATGTCCAAATGAGTAAATGTCAAATCAGAAGTTAGCCTCAACCGCACGGCCCAGCTTATTGTGTGTCCCCGACATCAACCTCCAGCAAGGCCCTCTCTGGTTCACTCACTGTGTCCCTTTGCCCCTCCACCACCCCTTCCACATGTAACCATCCTAATGCGTTTGCGTGTGTTTTTGAAACACGTGTACCAGTACAACCGTTTTGAGTCTAAACATTTTAAATGCATTTACGTGGCCTTGGATTGCACAAGTCAGCCCCTAGTCTCACACTGTTTACTCAGCACTGTTTTCTAGATGCTTCTATGTTGATAGACAAATACAGTTAGGTTTCCACTTGCAGCTGTTGCAAACTGCTGCATGGTGAGTACCCATCACATTTAACCTCTCCCCTCTCCAAAGAGGTCATCCAACCCTCTTCAACCTCCCACCACCCTGAGTGTTGCTGTGGTCAGTGCCTTGTGTGTGTGTGTGTGTGTGTGTGCGCGCGTGGATCAGTGAGGCAACACCTTTGGGTTATGTCCTCAGAAGGGAAACTGCGTTTGCAGAGCTGAGCATTGCTCTCTGCCTGCAATTCCCCCAGTGGGGCAGGGCGCCTGTTTCCAATAGTCTCACAGGTATAACTGAGATATCACTGTTCTTATTTAATTTCTGTAAATAATAATGAGTTTGAGTTTAAGCTCTCCATATGCTTATTAGCCTTTTGAGTTTCCTTTTTCTGTAAATTACCTGATCATCTAGTTTGTGCTTTTTTCTATCAGGGTTCTGATAGTGTTAGTGATTATTATTTGAGCTTTGGAAGTCTTAAGAAGTTTGTCAATATATTCTGTTAGCTTTCTGGATTTATCTTTTAGATTTAGTCTATTTTGTATGTGGTATTAAGTAGGATATAGTTTCATTTTTATTCCTAGAGTGAACCAGTGTTACTAACATGATGTACTAATAACCCATCTTTTGGACAGATTGATTTGGGTTCTTTATTGGAGTTCCCACATGTACACGAATTTGTCTCTGATCTCTGAATTCCCTGTTTTATTTTATGTCCTGTTTATCTGTCCCTTTGCAAACACCCCATTATCTTTTTATATCTATAGCTTATGATCTTCATATCTTAATATAAGGTAGAATAAGTTTACACAATTTTCTTTTGCAAGGTTGACTTGGCTATTTGATAGTGTTTATTTTTCCATAGGTATCACCTTAGTTTATCAAATTTAGTTTATGAAGTTCTTCAAAAGGAGTTTCAACTTGAGTTTAGATTGCAATTGTGAGGAATTATGAATTAATTTGGGGAGGATGGACAAGTTTAGAATACTAAGTCATCCCCTCTAAATGCATATAATGTATCTTCACTTATCCAAATCATCCTTATATGTTTTTAAGAGTTAAAAAAAATTCTCTTTTGCATTCTTTATGTTCTTGGCTAATTTCTGAACATTTTATAATTCGTATTGCTTTGTGACTTTATCTAATTTCTTAGAAAATATTTTCTAGTTAGTAATTGCTGATGTGGAAAAATATTGATTTTTATGTATTGATCCTGTATCTAGCAACCCCGCTGAACTCTCATTATTTCTAATTATCTATTGTTTCTGTTAACATTTTGGGGTCAATATTTATGTCATCCACACATAAGAATGGTTTTATTTTATACTTCTAATCTTTGCATCTGTTATTTGCTTTTCTTTCTTTGTCACATTAACTCCAAAACTATGTTAAACAGTAATAATGATATTAGTTAACCTTGACTTATTCTCATTCTTAAGGAGAATGCAATTAAAGCTTCATCCTGCATAATCTTTGCTAAATCTTTTCTAAACTTCTTTTAGATTAAAAAGAAGCTATTTTTTCCTAAAATAATGAAATGAAAATGTATACTCAGTTAATATTAAATATACAAGAACATTATTTGCTTAGATTTAAGGCTTAAAACATTTGTCGAGGTATAGAATTGTACTCTATTCCAAGTTAAGAGCTTTTGTAATTAACTTTATCAAATGATACATTTTATAGCTCTGAGATTTATACCTTTGCATAGTTATTACTCATGTACTAAAGAACTGTACAGGAATCTCCAACCAGTGAAAATTCTCTTTAAACAGAATTCTAACATACACATAGTTTTTTAGATTGATTGAATATGAGTTTTCATTGTACTCTTAGATTTAACTAGCTATTATATTAGACTTTCTTTTACATCTATGATCGTAAATAAAATTGGCCTATATCTTTTTTTCTTGTGCATACCTCCTTATTAGAGTTTGAAATCCATATTTCTCAAACTTCATTGAAAAATACAATAAAATAACTGAGTAGCTTCCAACTTCTTCTGTTTCTTCTTTCTCCTCTCCTCCTCCTCCCCCTCCTTCTCTTCCTCCTCCTCTTACTCCTTCTTCTTTTAATAAGTTGTATAGGACAGAATATTTGACTTTCATTTCCCACTTATACATTTTAAAAATTAAATATCTATCCAGCCAGTTGTGGTGGCACACACGTGTAATCCCATCCAGCTCACAGGCTGATGCAGGAGGATCAGGAGTTCAAAGCCGGCCTCAGCAACTTAGTGAGGTCCTAAGCAACTTAGCAAGACCCTGACTCAAAATAAAAAACAAAGTTCAATTGATGGTATCAAATAAACTAATAGATAAATAAAATAAATAAAATTAAATATCTATCTCGTTCTTGATTTCTTGCACCAGTTTTGACCCTTTGTAAGTTTCTAGAAATTTACTCATTTCATCTGGATTTTAGAATCGAGTAGACAAAATTCTTCAAAAGGCTTTATTGGTTTTAATCTTCACTGCATCTATCACTACGTTCCCTCTTTGTTTATTTTTTCATCTCCTCTACGTCTTGATCAGTTGCCAGTGATATATTAGATATGAGGTCTAACAACCCATTCATGTTTTTCTTCACCACTATTTATTTTTAATGCATCATTCGAGTGAAACGTCCCAGCATCTGAGCATGCTCTCAAATCCCTCTGGATTCTTAGCTTCCTGCCTCTTTCACCTCCACCCGCACAAACCCTGTCTAGATTTTGGGTTTGGTCTCTGGGTTGCTGTGGATAGTCTTTCTCTTTTTCTATTCTTTGATTAAAGCTTCACCCCCACCCCTTTGTTTGTACCAGGGGTTGAAACCAGGGGTGCTTAACTTCTGAGCAACATCCCCAGCCCTTTTTATTTTTTAAATTTTCAGACAGGGTCTCACTAACTTGCTTAGGGCCTCACTAAGTTGCTGAGGCTGGCTTTGAACTGGCAATCTTCCTGCCTTAGCCTCCCAGGCCTCTGCGGTTACAGGTATACGCCACTGTGCCTGGCAATTAAAGCCTTTTATTTGAGACAAAAATAAGACATTTACCCCAAGTAGTTAATCACCTTCTTTCCATAGCTCCAGAATTTGTCACTGCTAATTGGTGCATTTACTCCACGTCTGTAATAGCTGGTTTTGAAAAGCAAATTCCCTGAAATCTCAGATTCCTGAAGAAGGTTGTTTTGGAATCAGACCTTCATGATTGAATTACAAGTTGATCAGATGTAGAAATACTAGGCACACATATTAACTTCCAACATATTTTAAATATGTTGCCCTATCATGCCTGCTGCCCTATCATGTGCAGCGTTGCCTTTGAGAACCCTAATGTCAATCAGATTTTTGTTCTGTGGGAGATCTGCTCTTTCCTTCTAGAAACTTTTAGAACAGATTTCTTTCTGACAGTCATACACTTCATTCTGTGTCTCAGAGTTCATTTATCATTTTATCTCCAATTTGACACTCTATGAGCCCTGTAAATCCACAGTGCTTTATCTTTACTTCTGACTCATTTATCTTCATTACTTATTTAGGCATTTCCTCTGCTTTGATTGTCTTTTTAGGACTCCTATTTCCTAGATGTTAGAACACATGAACTGTCCTCCAGACCTCCAGATCTCTTGACTTGTTTTGGCTTTTGATGTTTCCTTTCTCCAGTAGCTTCTCACACAGTTCTTCAATTAGATCTTCCAATTCATTCATTGGTAGTTAGCTATATTTAAAGCCCACTCTCACCTTACTTACTATATTCTTACTTTAAATTATTATTGTATTATCCATACCTAATGTTCCTACTAAAGTTGATATTTTTTGTTCATCTTTATATTGTTAATGTCTTTCTTTATGTCCTTAAGTTGTCATGCTTAATTAAAATTCTGTTCTAAAAACTCTACCCCAGATGTGGACTTTCTTCCATGGCAATCCTACTTCTCAGTGAGTGAATACTCTGTCCTTTGGAGTCGTGCTCCTTTGGGGTTATCAGCTCCTTTTTCTGGAGTGTGTATGGTTGAGAAGGACCAAATCCATGTGAATGTATGGCAATATGAAAGAGAAAGCAAGAATAGAACTTCAAAACTTTCTCCTCATCCTCCTTTTTTTGGTACCGTTTGGTCTGTGTGGTTGGGAAAGGGTTGTTTTGTTTTGTTTTGTTTTGTTTCAGGGTAACTCTGTCTTACCGAATGAATTGGGAAATGTTCTTCCTCTTCTATTTTGTGGAGAAGATTGTATAAAATTGGTGACATTTCTTCTTTAAATTATCAGTAGAATTCACTAATGAAAACATCTGGGCCTGGAGCTTCCTTTTGTAGTGGTTTGAACTACAAATCCAGGTTTTAAAAATAGTTACCATCCTCTTCCGGTTATTTCATTTCATCTTGAGTGATCTTTGGGAGATGGTAATTTTAAGAAATTGGTCCATTTCATGTAGATTGTCAAATTTATTTGTATTGAGTTCTCTGTACTAGTCAATAGGACAGGGATGCATGATCCCCTTTTAGGGAGGCAGTGAATCATGTAGAACAGAAATACAATCTTTGATAGCTGTAAGAGAACAGTGTGAATGTTAGAGAAGGACCTCATACATCACAGATTTGATCTTGTCCATTTTAAATTATGTTGTCCCAAATGTTTTCAGAATATATAACTGTAATTCCCCTTTTCATGACCATGAGGGAGCCATATAATCCTCACAAGGATTTATACATCTAACACAGGTTCATTGAAAACCTTCTTTGGGTCAGACACTGCTCTGGGTGCTGAGGACGAAGTGCTGGATGAGATAAGCCAGATGACTCCATGACTGTCCTCATGAAACTCATATTCAAGGGGATGAGGCAGCGTGGAATAGATGAAAGAAAAGGAAATGAGGTGAATTCAAGTAGTGATATTATTTTTTAATGGAGTAATGGAATAGGGAAAGGTGTGAACAGCTAACTAACTTGTAGGACAACTCCCACAATAGGAAGCCTTTCCTGATTGCCACTCACCACCTCCTCTCCCAATTCTGGATCCTGACATCAACAAGGGTTTTCCTAAAAGGGCTCTCTCTGAGCTGAGACACATGAGCCAGGACTTGCACCATGCGCGTGAATCACACAGAACAGCATTCCAGGCCGATGGAAAGGTCACTTCTGTACCCTGCGGGTGGAGTACCTTTGGCATGTTCAATCCATTAAGAGAAGCCTGGTGAGGGTGAAGAGTCTCGAGAGAGGGTGGAGACCCAGTCTGAGCATGCAGGGCTTCTACTCCCTAGTAAGGGTTTTGTATTTCTAGTTGGAAGGACGAAGCCATTGCACAGAGAGAGGATGAGATGAGATCACATTTGCAGTATGAAGAGATCACTGTGGTTAAAGAAGGAGAATGGGTGTCAGTGGCACCTGAAGAGCAGAGAGACCAACCAGAGGCAGCACCATGACCCCACCCTCTCCTGTCCATATGGAATCAGGGACCACAGAGCAGAGCCATGTTTGCAGAGCCAGTCTGTGATCAACCTAATCTGCCATGAAGTGGGTCTTCTGATGTAAGTGAATCGGAAGAAAAAGACAGATTATGTCAAAACATTCTTCCACTATTAGGACGCATTCAGCGGATCTCTGAAGAGAAGATTCAGAAGTCCTACCGCGCTTGCTGGAGGGTAGGAGGCAGGGGGTCTCCAGAGCTCTGGACCTTACTCAGCAACTCAGCACAGGATGGACACAGCAAAGCTGTCCACTGTTGAGTGATTCTCTCCTCCCGTTATCTCCTTAGAAGCTTTGACCCTCTCCCCTGGGTTCCCACCACTCCCTCCTGAGCAGGTCCTCCATCCAGTCTCACCCCCATATAATTCCTTCTCCACACTGTGCTGAGCATGCTCTTTCTTAAAAATGAGCTTAAAGTTCATCAGAGACTCTTCATCCTGTTATCTTCTGCCAAGAGCTCGGCTCCTTGGATAGCACGCTCTGTCCCTGCTGACCTCCCCTGGGTGCTCCTCATCCACCCAGCCCAGCTCTCGCTTGGCCTCCTGCTGCATCTTCGGTTTTCCCAATGGGCTATGCGTTCACACAGGCCTGGAGCACCCTCCTCCACCAATGTGGGACCACCTTCTACATCAGATACCCTTTCTGATTAGTACTTGGCAAGCCCCGCCCCCGCCGGACCCCTGCTTCTCGCCTTTGCCAGCCCTGCCTGCAGGACACGCCCACGTGGACGCTCTGCGGCTACACCCCTTGCTTACCTCTATCCAGAGTGCCTAGGGCTCGAGATGGTATTAGTCTGTTTCTCCCACCAGAGTGTGAGTGATCTGAAAGGTGGAACTGTGTCTTTTTTCTTCATATTCCCCTCTCTTAGCCCAGTATTTACTACCTAAGAGATACTTCCTGTGTGTTTGTTGAATTTTCTTATTTAAGAGAACAAACGTGTACATGAGTTGGCCGAGGTAGTGGATTCAGTTCACAAGGGCTGACCTGGTAACCTTGCCCTGTCCATGGACTCCGACTGCCCCCCAGAGACTAGCGAAATACTTGACAAATGTGAGTCATTAACTCTAACATGGGGGACCAGGTGAGAGCCAGCCACAAACTCACTTCTAGAGAAAAAAAGTCAAAGTGCTGGGTGTCATGTCACTCAGCTTCTGTGGAGCAACACGCTTCATTTATGGAGAAAACCTGTTGAGGCTGTTCCAGGGGAAGATGCTGATGTCACAGCTTCAGTGCTGAAGAGGAGGCCAGGGGAGCGGGCAGCCGGCAGGTGCTGTCCCCAGCTGTTCAGTCTGACCACTTTAAGGCATGCACCCAAGGACACAAAGGGAGTCAGGGCAGGGACAGAGGGCACCTCTTCTTCCACCCCTGCTGGCCGGGGCCACCTGATTGCACTGAGTGTCACGTCGGTGGCCGCTTTCCACTCAGCATTCAGCCTCTGTGCCCAACACAAACCAATTTCTGAGCAATTCTTCCAGCGAGTGCCCTGGTCCTGTTGATCTCACAATTACATCTAGAAACACTTAACACAGACATTTCGGTGTACGGCCACGTGGTGCTGCTTCCTCTTAACTCAGTAATCACCACGGCCTGTACTAAAAATAAAAACTACATATATATATTTCTTTATCAGGCCAGGCTTTAGTTATTGGACCAAAGGGAAGAAAAGTCTCCCAAATCCACTCTCAATCCTAAAATTTCTACCTTTAGAAAAATTACTGGGATAATATGTGTGGGGGTTAAAGGTGAATTTTTGATGTTGTTCAATGGAGTGGCACCCAGAGAGCTAGAAATGATGGAAATTGGCCCCGACAGCCTCCTAAAATGGAGGAAGCCTCAGCACATGCTGTGGAACCAGCAGAAAGGGAATTATTGTGTCCTCAATTATTAGCTAACCCAAAGTCCAGTGCCCCCCTGAGCAAATGACGTGGTAAGATCTGGAACACGAGGCTCAAACACAAGGCTGACCAGAGCTTCTCATCGCCTGTCCTTGCCACCACGCCCAGTCTAGATCTTGGGACCAGCAGCCCACTCAGGGTACACATCGCCTGGGAACGAGAGTGGGAAGAAAAGGGTGAGAAGAAACGAGGAGACACTCGGTTATCCACCAGGGCAGACCATCTAGGCAGGAGAGCAGGCCCCAGGCACCCTGTCTGAGCACCGACTCCACCTCGTGGCCTCTCTGAGAAGAAAGCCTGCAACACTGACAGTGGATTTCAAGTCCAGCTGCTCTTCAGGCTCATCGAGGAGCTTTGGAAAGGCACCGATTCAGGACCTAACCCCTTAATGTGCTGGTTCAGTAGGTCTGTAATGGAGCACAGAATCTGAACTTTGAGGAAGTCCCCAATTTGGGAAACTACTGGTGAAGTTTCTCTCATCTGGTGAAAAGGAGTAGCAATTTGATCAAGGGTGGTGAGCATAGGGTAGGACGTGGGCAGTGCAGAAGGCTGGGTGGGGTTGGAGAGATGGTCTCTTGGTCAGCTTTCATGGGTCTTCCCAAGCGCCCAGGGTGTGGAAACCCCCAGGGTGCTGCTCCCGACAGTTTGTGAAAGCAGAACACTTGTCCCACTATTGCCACAGCCTAACCCACAGTTAATCGAACCTCTAAACAACCAGGTGGCCTCACAATTTGTCAAGGATAAGGCCAGTGCACCCATCAGCTAAGCACCAGCCTCATGTGTATTTGGTGAGTACCCCCACTGACCACTTAACACAGGGGTTTCAGAAGAGAGGAAGGACCATCGGTCCTTTCTCTCCAGGGGCACAATCTGGAGACCTTAATCCCATCCAAACTTTGGCATCCCTTGGACACCTTTATATTGGAACCAGCTCCCTCAGGGCATATACCCTACAGGAAAAGGGATTTTATTCCTATTTCAAACTTGGAAAAAAACTAATCAAAAAGGGCATGATGGCACATACCTAAAATCCCAGTGACTTGGGAGGCTAAAGAAGGAGGATCACATGTTCAAAGCCAGCCTCCACAACTTAGCAAGGCCCTAACCAACTTAGTGAGACCCTGTCTCAAAATAGAAAATAGAAAGGGTTTGGGATGTGGCTCAGCGGTAAAGTACTCCTGGGTTAAATTCACAGTATCGAAGGAGGAGGAGGAGGAGAAAGAGGAGGAGGAGGAGCAGGAGGAGGATGAGGAGGAGGAAGAGGAAGCTGAACTGATTTAATGATGAAAACTTCCTTCATGGAAAGGGACTGTTATTGCATAAGGCAGGTGTAAGCTGAAGGCCAAGAATAGCATGAGTTGCTCTTCTAAAATGAGAAATTCTCTCCGTGAGATATGAGGGGAGAAGGGAGGGCAGATGTGCCCGTTGCTGCAGAGACCAGGTCAAGCCTGGAAGCCTGGATAGCAGTGCTCCCAGGGCAAGAGGGAGAGGGGCCAGCAGGCACTTGTCCCTGTCCCCAGCAGTGGAACTGTAGCCTGGAGAACTGGGTGGGATGGAGAACTTCAGAGAGAGCCCTGACACCCTGGAGATGAATGCTAACAGGTTTCCTGCAGCTATTAAGGAAATCGGTTTTGAGGAGTAAAGATTTAATTTGAGCATGGAATCTTTTGAGGTTTTGAGGTTTTGAGGTTTTGTATGATTGTGGATCCTTTGCTGCATGAATAGATGTCCAACTCCTACAAATTATAGCATGCACCCCATTTCCTGTTTCAATAGCATCCAAAGGGTGCTGGCCTAGGGGTCTGTAACCATGAGTTCAGGTGGCCTGAGTCAGCCGTGTGATTGTTCCTTGTCTGTGAAGTGAGTCCCTCACCTCCACCCCTCTACCCGCCTCTCAAGGTTCTCACAAAAACTAAATGCAAAAGGCCCAAGTTCAACTTCCAGAAACAGAGTGCTATTCCCTGGTGTGGCCATGCCTGAAGATGGTAGTGGGATGCCCTGGACAGGGCGGTGATCACTCCCTGCTGCACAGTGAACTGCAGTCAGTCCTCTTGCCAGGTGTGAGTGCATCTCCAGAGGGGCCTTGATGCAAGCCACCAAATCAGTGCTCTTCCTAATGGTCCCCCTGATAATCTGATATGGTGCTCTAGATGATAGGGGTTTTGGTGAAGTCACTGTGTCACCTTCCTTCTGTGCCATGCTGTCTATGGCTCTGACCCACCATCTGGCTTTCCAGATGCAGTGTACTAGTTCTGCCACCAGGGGGCACTGTAGTGACTGACCCGTGAAGCCCACCCCAGCATTTGCAGGGCTGCTACAGTTCAAGGAAGCCCATCACTGGCCCAGAAGATCACGTATTTACAGAGCACTCAAACCTCCATTCCTTGAACGGCAAGCTGTGCCCTTAACTTGCTCTGTCAGCCCCTGCAATCCAGAAAGCTCCTCCAGTGGGTTTTCAGCGTCTTAACTTGCCAGCTAAGCACTAAAATTTGTTCTAAAGCTAAACTCTCCAAGACACATGATTTAAGCTTCTCTTTCAGCTAATTAGATATTGTTCTACAAATTGGGCTGTTCTCTCTGAAAGATGAGCTGCAATTTACTTTCCCTGCCCTCTCCTTAAACCTAAACTGAACTGTAAAACATGGCCATTTGATTGTTTAGCACAATCAGGAGATTATTTTGTGCAGGGAATAGATATCCATCTTCTTGCTAATGCTGAGCTTGTTTGGGCGTTCCTTAACGACTGCTATGAAAATGAGGGAAGTTTGCTTAGATCCTTTTTACCCTTTCAAAAGGTGGACCTTATGGTGATTTATTGGCCCATGCATCCGCAATAACCTCCTGAGTAGCTGATCACAAACTGCATTAACACATCTTCACTCTGCAAGGGGGAGATCTTCACTGCCCCCATTTTACTGATGAAAAATTTGATCTCAAGGAAGTCAGGCCATTTGCCTACAGCCAAACAGCTAGGGACATGGAGAGACCAGACTATGAAGCCAACACGTTCATCCTCAGATCCCTTAAACCTACTGTCTGAAGAATCTAGTATCAGATGAAGACAAGGAATACAAAATGACACAGCGCTCCATGCCCACACAGTCGGAATCCATTGAGGATTTCTTACAGCTCTGGATAAAATACCAACCATGAGGTCCTTTAAAGCCTTCTTGGATCCAGGGGGCTCTTGTACATGCTGGGAGAAAGAATCTTTTCTGGAAATTGCCTCTTTTATTGTGCAGGGGGCCGGGTATTCTCTCATCCCCAAGACTGTGCCCAACATCTGATGAACGGAGACACCCTGAGTGGGGTTTACACCATCTTCCTCAATGGGGACCTGAGCCAGAAGTTGCCAGTGTACTGCGACATGACCACGGACGGGGGTGGCTGGATCGTAAGTACACACAGCTGCTCTCTTTGCATGCAGGTGTCCTTGGTATGGCACTCTGACTGGCTCAGCATCTGCAGACGATCATTGCCATCCATCTGTCCATCCTTTCACCCGCAGCTCCCTGTCCCTCTCTGGGCCCTCCATTGCCTTCAGAGCCCTTGTTCAGTAGCCCAGTGGTAGATTTAGCCAGGCAATGATAAGGATAAGCATATCAGGCTGCAGTGACTTGTCTAAGGAAGGGCCAGGATGACTGCCTTCCCCCTGAGGGTGTGGGGAGAGAGGTCATGGCCAGAGCCTGGGAACCTGCCTGCGGGGGGCTGCAGCTGTCATGAAGCACCCAGGAGGAGCCCCTCCGCAGAAGAGAAGCCTCCCTGGCCAGGCAGTTAGTTTCCTTCTCTTGGAGGGTCACACATGGGGGAGCAATAAGGGGCAGAACTTGGATAGCCACCACCAGTGGCGAGGACCTTCCCTGTCCTCATCCTGCTCTGGACGCTGGATCTCTCCTAGAACTGCAACAGCCTTCGGGGACGCTTAACATCACCGCCCCTCCCACATCTAACAGGCCAGTACGAAGCTGAAGGAAAGGGTGTCCTCCCTAATGGCCACCGCTCCAGGCAGGCCACTGTGCAGGTGGAGCAGTAGCTGCCCTGGTGCAAGGTGGCAATGGCCTCCCCGCCACCCCTGCGCATCCCCCACCAGCACTGCAGACACACAGTGCCGGATTCCTCCCGGCACAAAGTGGGTAGCTTCTGAATAGAGTGAAATGGTGACTATGCTCATAACAGCCACTCTTGGGAGGCATTTTCTTTTATGTTTCTGACATATTTGTGCCTCCTTCTTAAAGCGTAATTGGAAATTGAAGCCGAGGCTGATGTATCGGAGGTTAAATGAAATTAGCACTTAAACAGCTTAGGGTGTGAATGATATGCAGTTGCTTTGGCTGCAATAAGATGGTGACAGTTACCAGATGATTTGAAGCTGCTTCTGTTCCTTCGGAGAGAAATGCTTTCTACGACACTCTGTGATACAAAAGATTAATTTGAGAGTCATACCTATTTCCCCTGACTATTTGGAAGCTTGATATGTGTCCTGAATCCTTTCTACATCGTAAGGGGTGCAAATTAGCGTCAAGTCACCCGGGAGCCTGTTCACCAGGGGCCTCTGCACTGCAGGAGAAGGGCTCTGAGCATTCCCTGCGAATCCTGCTGTCAGCCCTGTTCCAAAACCTTCCTTGCTGGGCATCTTTGTCATTGTCCCTGCAGAACCCAGTTATATCAATTTATTCTATTTTATTTGTGGTTTTTTTTTTTTCCTGATCATCTCCCCCTCCTGCTTCCCCCTTTCTCTTCCCAGGTATTCCAGAGGCGGCAGAATGGCCAAACTGACTTTTTTCGGAAGTGGGCTGACTACCGCGTGGGCTTTGGGAACCTGGAGGACGAGTTTTGGCTGGGTAAGGCCTCTCTGTGCTTCCCCTTGGTGTGCAACCCTGGTCTGTCCAGCTCGCTCCTCTCTGCTTCCATCTGGAATCCTCCGGAAGCCTGTGTCGCTGAGCAGCTGACAGTTTGCAGATTGCTTGCAGAACCCCACGCTCTGTTTGGCTCCACTATTGATCTGTTTATCTTATTGTGGTGTTTTCCGCTTCGCTCTGTCTCTTCCCATCCTCATTAATAGTCTCTTATGCTGGAGGTTCTTGATGTGAGGCGGCTACAGGGGAGTGAGCCACCAGGCAGGGGAAGGGGCAAGGGGAACAAAGGACAGACTGGCCCTGCCTCAGAAACCAAGCGAACGCCAGGGAAATGAGGCTGGTCACTCTGCTCAGCTCCTTGGAGCATGTCATTACCTGACTGGGAAGGAAAGGGAAAAAATGAAAGTGGCATTAGAGGTGAGTGGCAGTTTTTAGGAGGTCTGATGCAGCAGGAGGTTTAGATGGAGAGGCGGGTCAGCCTGAGAAGGTGAAGAAGCACGAGCCAGGCAGGGGACCCTGTGTTGACCCAGCCAGAGTCTGTTCATGATGTGCGCATCTCCCACTTGGTTAGATTACCCCAGCAACTGATAAAGGCGGACAGAGGAGAAGGCAGAGAACCAAGTCCCATGTTGGTGGGCTCCTCTCTTCCTCCCCTGCGCCAGCTCATCCAAGCCTCACCATCTCCCCGGATGCCCAGGTAGCAGTCCCGACCTGCAGGGCCTCCCCATTGCCCACAGGACCTCCAGAAGGATCTTCCTCACTCCCCACATCTGAGCAAGGGCCAGGTCCTTGGTGAACCCTTTTCAGTGACTCCTCATCATACCCAGGTGAGCGCCAAATAGCTCAGCCACAGAACAAGGCCTCCCACAGCTTCCCTGGGGTTCCACTCTCCACTATCACCTCCCTCAGCTGCCTTCCTGACCCAACACCAAACTCCAGATGGCTCTGAGAATCACTGAGGTGCCTCTGCAAAGCCACTCCTGGCCACACGCACCTGGGCGTCCATCTACCCATGTGGAAAGTCCAACTAAGCACCTGTTCCCCCACAGGACCTGTCCTGACCATTTTCTCAAGGGTCCTGTGGGAAAATTGGCTTTCCTCTCTCTGTGGTGGCCCAAATCACAGCATCCATGTCCCTTTCTGTCCCTCTTGACTATACTGTGTAAGCTTTGCTCTGGGCAGGGCCCACCTCATACCCACTTTCCAGAGCCATTGCCTATGGCAGTGCCTGGGGATAGTAGGTGCCCACAGTGTAGACGTTAATCATCAGTGATAACCATTTAGTGAATATCTATTAGATAACCAATTCTGTGTTTGCCAATGTAGGCAAACAATGTAAAAAAAAACTAAAAACCATATAAACATGTTGAGAAAGAAATCAAATAGGAAGATGTGCTGACCTTTTTGTGATATCAGAGATTGAACCCATGGCACCCTATCACTGAGCAACATCCCAGCCCTTTTTATTTTTTGAGACAGAGCCTCACTAAGTTGCTGGCCTCGAACTTGTGATCCTCCTGCCTCAGTCTTCAGAGCTGCTGGGATTACAGGTGGGCACCTGGCCAAAATGTGCTTACCTTGAAAACATTTGTAAATAGTTGGGAGGCAAGTGTGATACACATGAATCAATGTATCCATAAGCAGATAGGACTTGGGTTTCCCAGGCCTAAGCCAAACCAGTTTCATGGTTTTTATCACATATGTGAAATATACAAACTGTCAGGCACTCAAATTTTCTATGTATCACTTTTTTATTTGGTTAAATCTATTTGTTTAAAAAAAGAACTTTACAGTATTGCCAAAAAAGGAAAGCTGGTTATCATGTGTCATAAGTTTTTTAAAAAGCCTCAAAAGTAAATGCAAAGTTGAGAGAACAATACTATTAACTGAGAGCTCTGTCCAGGGACTTCAGGCCCATCCTGGTTGCTGATGACATGAAAATGGACATGGGAAAGTGTTGGGGGTTAAACCACAAAGTGCTGGAACCAAACTGAGACTGGGAGTTGAGGCCAGGGTCAAGGTCAGGGTCAGGGTCAGGGTCAGGGCTCCTCCTTCAACTCTGAAGAAGGACTGAGACAGAATTTAGAATTACCTTTTCCCTGCAGGTCAAGGTCATTTTTAGTTAGCTTTTTCACTCCTGTGACTAAATGATCTGAGCAGAACAATTGTAGGGTAAGAAAAGTTTATTTGGGGGCCGTGGGTCGGCGACTCGGCAAACAGCAGTCACATAGCCTTCCACTTGCGATCGATGTAAAGCTTTAAATCCCAAACAGGATAAAGAAGCCAAAAGATCTGGGTGACCCTAGTCACTCATTTCACCTCTCTCAACTTAAACTTTCCCTTCCACAAAACAGGAGAATGGCCAGAGTAAGCTCTATTTCTTTCCCCCTCTGCGATTCTTTGATTCTAAATCGTGGCATGCTCAGGTAGCTATCTGGTGTCCTAGCAAAGCAAGACGATCCCAGTTCAGTAGGCAGATAGAAATCAGAACTCAGAGGTCAACAGCAAGGCAAGGCGAGGGCTCAAATGTTTGGGGAGAGGTCAAAATCAGACTGTCCCACGGCAAGAAAAGACGTATGAGAAAATATCACCATGTGAGACCTGGACTCCACCCAAATTCTGGACCTTCCAAGAATCCATGAGCCCAAGGCCTGGGGTGCGAGAGGCCCAGGAGATGGTATGTGAGTGAGGGTAACCGGCCAGGAGACCAGCAGAGGCAGCAGAGCAAGACCCAGCAGGTGGAGTAGACAGAAAGGAGCCGGAGTCAGGAGATGCAGAAGAGGACAGATGCTCTAACTTATGATGGGGGTAAGTCCAGATGAACTCACCACGAGCTGGAAACATCGTCAAGTGGGAAATGCACTGACTGCACCAAACATCCCAGCTTACAGCACAGTACCCCAGAGCCTGGGTCATGTCCCGCTGTGATCGGCTGGTGACAGCTGAGCGCTGCCACCCAGCATCGAGAGAGGACACAGCATGGCACTAACCAAGCCAAAGCCCAAAATCCAAAGCACAGTTTCTTCTGGGTGCGGACTGTTTTCACACCACCGGAAAGTCAGGCGATCGTGAGTTGAGCCACTGTAAGTCGGCTCCTACCTGTATTCCCTGACCTGGTTCTGGTGGTCTTGGGAGGCCTGGAGGAAGACAAAAGGAGGGACAGTGTGATGAAAGATGGGTGGGACAGACTGTGGGACACATAAGGATGTCAGGACACCTGGCCAGCATTCCCACCTCTTCCTGCTGCTCGCCCCACAGGGTTCCCGCCAGGCAATGCCTCTTGTCCTTTTCCTTCCATATCATGACTTGTCATAGAAGGTGGCAAGGGACAGGCCAGGATTCCCGAGACTCCGGGAGTGTCAGTTATGGGGTCAGCACTGGATGTCAGCGCCCTGTGCTGCCTGGTGACCTCTTTGCAGGTGGAAATTCTGTCTGGCGGGGACTAAGAAGGGCTGAGGGCAAAAGCGGTCTAGACGCCTCATCCTCCCTGTCACATCTGTTCCAAGGTCACAGTCCCAGGTCCCCTTCCATGTCCAACACTGCCCACGCTCTGGCTCAGTGCGCTCCCTGCTTCCTCCACAGGGCTGGACAACATACACAGGATCACCGCCCAGGGCCGCTACGAGCTGCGGGTGGACATGCGCGACGGGCAGGAGGCGGCCTTCGCCTACTACGACAAGTTCTCTGTGGAGGACGCCAGGAGCCTGTACAAGCTCCGCATCGGAAGCTACAACGGCACCGCGGGTACCTGTGGCCCCAGGGTTGCTGGGCACGGGGCAGGAAGGCCCCAGGTTCCTGGCCTGAGCTGCATGGGGAAGTTGCGCCCCCCCCCCCCCCCAGAGCTGGTGAACTCTCTGCTAGCCAGAGAGGAGGGCTGGACACCGGAGAGTCACTGGCTCTGGCCCCAGCCCTCCGGACCACCCGGGGAACCTGAAACCACTTTGCAGAACTTTGGTTTCCTCCTCTGGAAAATCACAATAAGATGTAGGTCCCACTTCACAAAGTGGACAGAAAAAAAAAATCAGTAAATGCCATGAAAGTGCCTTTAAAAAGTTTTTTGTTAAGAAGTACAGTGGGAGAGGGATGGCTTGCTCCCCTTGGTGAGCCTGTGTGGCTCTCCCCCAGGACGGCAGAAGCGGCACTCCCCTGGGTGGGCGCTCCCTGCAGTGAGCTAAGGAAAACTTTGAGTAATGAAAATAATACAGATTCCCTCCACTCCCTGAGATGCCCTCTCACCCACCAAGGAGCAAAGGACGGTCCCCTCGGGTCTGTAAGTGTTCCTCTTTGGCCACGTATGCTGCTTTCCTTCCTCCAAGAGAGCCACAGGCACCATGGGGTTTTCTGGGTGGATTTTTATGACAAAGCTTCTCCATGAGCTCTGAGGCTTTAAGAGTTCTATCAAGACGTAGCATCAGTCTGCTTCTCGGGCTCTGCCAGTCTGCTCCTTATTTCCTGTTACAACATATTTCATAAAGCCTCTTGTGCCAAATATTCTGCTGTCTGGGACATGGAGTTACTGGCTCTCATTAGCTCCAATTTCAGGGCTAAACGTTGGTGTTTAATTTTAGCTACATTTTTTATGCCTCTCAGAATTAAGAAGAGCATCAGGCGTTGTCCTTCCAATTATTGCATCAGTTCAGTTATTTTTCTCTTCAGCCACGTATTAAAACTCCAAAGAGAAGACGCACTTTCTTTTGTTGTTGTTCCTATCTGAGATCATTCGCAATGGCAGTCAGACAAGCCCCAGCCAAAGGTCTAATTTGCCACACTTTGAGCATAAAATAGCCATTGAAATGGACATATCAAACAAAATGTCAGACTAAATCATCTCAAAAATAACCAGATGGGATTCACTCCCCAGGGTTAGAATTGTGCCTGTAGAAAATCCATTCTGATTCTCCTAGAGGAAGGACACCAGCCCTCCCACTTCCATACCTGTCCCCCTTCCTCCCTCCTCTTCTGCACACCTGTGCTTCACCTGTCTGGCTGGGGCGCACCCCCTGCTGCCTCTGGCCAGCCCTGCCTCCCTGCTGGGCTCCCCAGGGACAGAACCAGTGGACTCCCTCCCACTCTCCTGTGTCAGAGGCGAATCCTACCGACAGCTCTGCTGGTTGTGATAGGTTAATTCTGACTCCTTCCTTGCCTTGAACATTCAGCTCATCTTGAAAAGATGAAGGCCTGGCTTACTGTGCCTGCCCCGTCCAGGCAGCTCCTGGGAACTTCCTCCTAGACCTAGCAGCTTTCCAGGGAGGAGAGGCCCAGGCCCCTCTTTCTGGCATTTCTAATATTGCTCGATTCCCTTGACCTTAACCTTTAGTGTTGCTGGATTTTACTGGCCCTACTGGCAACAGCCCTGCTGAGGCCTCCAGTCCAAGTTCAGCCCTTTGTCCTCTTACCATTTCCCAAGAACCAACATACCAGTCTCTAGGTAGGGCTCCACTTGAATAAGAACTGAGAATCCAAATCAAGTTATCAATAAGAGGTCGTTGAGCTGCTCCTAAAAGTGTACTGTGTGCGTGTGGAGACTCAGAAGAAGTACAGAATGCGGCCTCGACGAGAACTGAATATCCAGTCAACACAGAGAAATTAGGGAGTGACTCACCACACCGTGAAGGGCAGCCCCTTCCTATTTAAGGGGTGCTCAGAGAGGCAGTTGATGCGGGTTCATGACAGCTACTACATCTGATGGGGATGCCCACGGTGAAGAAAATGCCCCTGGATGAGAAGCCACAGAAGGAGCAGCTGAGGGGGAGGGGAAGCTTTAATGGGCTATGGGGCAGAGTGTGAGTCCAGAAGGAATAGAAGGAGATTGGGGAGGAGGGGAGCCAGGGCCTCAACAGACCCCACACTGAGGGAGCAAATCGAGTCTTAGCATGGTGGACAGTGGGGAGCCCTTGTAAGTCCTGATGGCATGACAGAAATGGGGTTCCAGGAAGGTCACTGGATCACCCCTACACAGGATATCATAAATTTGAGCAAAGAACAGAGAGCAGCTGGTGATGCAGCAAGAACCCTGATAGGAAGTGATAGGGGCTTGGCCAATGTCAGGGTAAGAGAGAGGGGTCACTCTCACAGTGGATCAGGAGAGGAGAGCTGTGACTGGCTGTGTCCCAATTCACATGGATGCATGGGGCAGAAACAGGGAGGGGAAGCAGATTCGGGGAGGAGGTAAAGAGTATGTCTAAGGTGTATGGAGTATGTCTAAGGCGGCAACCGGCAACATCAGCACAGACCTGGAGAGAACTGGCCCAGGAAAGTACTGGGGTGACTTCCAGGCTGCAGTGGGACAAGCAGGGTGAGAAGGTGGCACTAAGGAAAGGTCACTGGACAGGAAGACTGGCCCAGGGAAATTTAAGACAAAGGATATGAGTGTGGCTTAGGATAAGAGGACACAAAAAATGCTAGAAAACAGAGGAAAAAGGAAGAACTCTTCTCTGCCTTCTCCAGGATTGGGAAGAGAGGACCAAGAATAACATTATTGGTGGTAGCAACATTATTGCTCCAGATGACGCAAAGTCCGAACCCTGGCCTGGACGGAGAGCCCAGTAGTAGAGTACTCACCCAGCATGCACGAGGTCCAGGGTTCCGTCCCCAGCACTGCAAAGCAAACAGACAAACAAATTAAATAAATAAATAAACAAATAAACAAGAATCCTTGGAGAAGGTGCAGTGGGTGGAGTAGAGACAATGACAGGTTGCCTTAGGGACTCCCCAGGCCCTGGGGTCAGGTTTCCCTGTGAGTGAAGGTCCACTAGCCCAGATTTCAGTTGTGGAGACAGTGAGCAGCCACTGCAGGCACGACTCGGAAGCCACAGAAGCAGAACCAAGCCCCACAGCGGAAAGCAGCCTCAGATGCAGCGAAGGTCACTCTCATTCCATCAATGGCATGAGTCCCCCCTCAACATCCCTAGCTGCAAATCCTCTCCCAAGTCCTCCCAGTCATTACAAACAAATGACAAGCTGACCCTACCTCAAACCTTCAATTCATATGATCCCCCTCTCCAACATCCCCAGTGAGAGAGCACCCGGCCCCTATTCACCTGAGAACAGAAATCTCGCCACAGCTCTAAGCTCCTGTGAGCAGCTCAGATGTTTAATCTCTCCTCTTATGTTCAGCCAAAACGTGCCTCTTTACAGTCTGCTCGTCCATATAGTTCCACGGAACTATTTAATGTTTCATTTTCTCGGTCGTCCATCAGATATTTGGCAATGGTGACATGGACCTATCTCCCCCTTGAGTCTGCTCTTCCCAAGATCCAGCCCATGGTCCCACCCACCTCTCCTTTGACAAGGTCCTGATTTTTCCATCTTCCCCTTCCCTGTAGGTGGCAACTCTGGTTTGCTAATGTCCAAGCTCTTGCAGCACCACGTTCTGAACGTGGGTCTGGGGCATGGTCTGATCAGGTCTGGTGAGCCTGGCAAAGCCAGGCTGGACCCACACAAGGGAGACCCAGAAAGGTCCAATTGGCATGGCTGGTCACTGTCTCCTCTGGAGATCGAAGGAACCACGATGACTCTGAGTCCCAGTGCAGAGTCCCTGGGCCTGGAGAAAACAGACGGGGTGTGGAGAGGGCTGGGCGGAAGGTGTTCTCAGCAAAAGGTCAGGGGATGAGGACATGGGCTGGAGAGAACAGCATGGAGGGCGTCACCCTGGGGCCAGGTGAAGGGAGAGCTCAGCAGAGCCAGGCGAGGGACCAAGTGGCAGGGGAGAGGTACATGAGGGTTCTGCAGGTGGGGGCCGCTCTCCTGGGAGTGGATGGGGACGTGTGACATCTAAAAGCGGCAAATGCCACAGCCTCATGGATGTTCTTTCTTGCAGGGGACTCCCTCAGCTATCACCAGGGACGCCCGTTCTCCACAGAGGATCGAGACAACGATGTGGCAGTCACCAACTGCGCCATGTCATACAAGGGAGCTTGGTGGTATAAGAACTGCCACCGGACCAACCTCAACGGGAAGTACGGGGAGTCCAGGCACAGTCAGGTGGGTGCGCTTGGCCCCTGTCAGGGGTGGTCCAGCCCATGGAGCCGGGGCCCTTGGCTCTGTCTTACATGCCCATGTGAGTCCCACATTTCCCAGTCAAAAAAGAGACTCTTGGAGTCTTGAGAAAGAACCGCCACAAAGAGAAAGGTAATGCTGAGAGTGGGATAGAGCCAGGACAGGCAGAGGCCAGAGGGAGGGAGGGAAAGCACCCACACCAGAGCACGCCACCCAGAGGCCCTGGGGAGCAGACGGTCCCACTTCATTTCCTCATGGGGGGATCTTGCCAACTCTGACCCAGGAAGGGGCAGACCAGAAATACCAGGCTGAGCAGGAACACTTCCCCAAAGGCTTCATAGCCACCGACGAGGTTGGGTGGGAGGGAGACAGCTGGACTAGCTGGGATTTCCCAGGCTGGACACCGAGAGGCCACATCAGGGGAAACCCCTTGGTTCTTAGCAAACCCAGATGGTTAGGCATCCCAGGTGGAGACCACCCCAGCCTCTCATCAGGAGTGAGCAGTCCCTCTTCTCAAAATGCCTCCATGCTGTCAGGGTTTTAAAGTTCACCCCCATCTACTCATGCATGCCACTCCAGAGAGCCGGAGCGTCAGGCTGGCAATAAGGAATAATCTATAACATGTTCCCAGTGAAGACCAGGCCAGCGGCTGGTGGAAAGGGACAGCTGGATAGAGTCCATTGGCAACTCAGCCACAAAGCTCCTTAGCTCACTGAAAACAGCCGAAGCCACACCCTGGACCCCCTGTGCCTGTGATTCCCCTTCTTTTCGTCAAGGGAAGGTGGCCTGACATGCTCCTCTTTCTCATGCCCAGGGGATCAACTGGTACCACTGGAAAGGCCACGAGTTCTCCATCCCCTTCGTGGAAATGAAGATGCGGCCCTACAACCACCGCCTCACTGCGGGGAGGAAACGGCGGGCCTTACGGTTCTGAGCAGTGGGCAGTCGATCTTTCTGTCATTTGTTTGTATTTTATAATATGCCACAAGGGGGGAGGGTCATAACGATGTGCTTTGCAACATATTAAGAGATTTGAAGGAAGCAGGGGCGTAGCAGGATCAGCTGACCACCATCTGCTCATCGTTTCCGCTGCCTGGAGCCTGACCCTGGCCAGGTCTTCCTTGGGCCTCCCAACCAGTCATCCCTAACCCTCCCCTCCTTTCCCACCAAGGAGGAAAAGTGGGAAGTTTTCTGGAAAGATCACTTTGAAGGCCACCGCGGGGCACAGAGGGCTGCAGTGACAGGCGCGCCTTCTTGCTCTAGCCTGCTTCTGAGATGCCCTCCACCTTCCAGGTAGCCTTGATCTGGCCATGGCCTTCCACGGCCAGGTGATCACACTGGCCCAGAGAAGAGACCTCAGCAAGGGAGGTTGGCCAGCAACTCCCCTTAAGAGGGCAGAGGCGGACCAGACCTGACCTGGCAGCCCGAGTCCTTCGCCGTGGGCTGAGGACCCTCCTCTCTGCCACTCGGACTTGCCAAGAGCCAGGGCCTCTGCCCTGCCTGCACAGCCCCTTCCCCACTGCAGTCCCCTCAGACCTCACAGCCCCACCCACCCCACCGCTGTCCTGGAATCAGTACCCAAGGCATTGCCCACACCCAGCCCTGGGTTGTGTGGTGGCTGTGTCCCCATGGGTCTCAGCCACCATCCCCACCCTCAGGTCAGCCAGTCTGTGGTTGCTTGGTGGCAGGAAGGAGAGATGGTTGGGCACTGAGGAAAAGACAGAAATGGAACCAGGGCCCCTGCCCCAGAGGTGACGGGTTCGATGGGAACCAGTCCTTGCCCAGCTCCACTTTCTCCATTTCCAGTCCCTTTGACCGTGGACCTTTCTTTAAAAAAAAAAAAAAAAAAAATCCAAAGGGAAGGCCTTATTTCTGTTTTCTGCCAAGCCCTCCTTGGTATAGGTGACTTTATAAGAGTCAGCAAAAGAGGTTATATGACCAGCCAGCCATTCGTCCCCCTGACGGGGAGTCCTGGGAGGAGGCGGAATGTTTGTTTAGGGAAGTTTTTTATTTATTTTATTTTATTTTATCGTATTTTATTTTATTATTCCTGTGGGAAACAGAAATGACCCCTTAATGAGTTAAGATCACAGGAAGTCTTTATCCATCTTCTTTTGTAATAAATTAGCGGTGCCAGAGGAAATAGCATGTAGAAGCCTCAAGGAGGGAGGGAGGAGCGGGCCCATTTCCAGGATGAGAGGTGCTGCCTCCACCAGATGGCTGGACTTCTAACCCAGGAGAGCTGGAGGCTCTGGGAGCCGTGGCCTTTCAACTTGCCCTCCACATCAAATGCCAGCTGCCACCTCCCCTCCCACATTCAGGTCCAATCCAGAGCTGCCTTCTCCCTTTCCTCCTCCATTCCTTAAGGTCCCTGATCTGTTTTTGGCAGGGCCCACATTTGTCAAATGGGGTCACCGTGTACCTTTGCCACCCAGTTGCTGGACGAGCCTGAGAGCTGGCCACTTTCTATAGAAACATCTTCCCTCTGACCACGCTTTGATGACCACGAAGGGACAGTCCCTTCTGGTGTTAGAGGGATGAAGTCGGCCTGCCATTATGGTAGCTTCTCCCTTTCGCAGGCTCCAACAACCCTGCTGGCTGTGGGCACGGTTGACACACCTGAGGTCAGAAATGTAGGTGGTGTTTTCATCTCTCTGTTCACCATGGGACTCACAAAACTAAGAGAAGGAGAAGAGAAGCTTGTCAGTTTACTAAGATGCAGCCAGAGCAGGGCAGCCGTGGGGAGTGGGAGGCACAGCGGATGCAGAACTCAAGAGCGAAGAGACAGGCCTTCCTTTACCGTGTCGCTGGCTGCATGACCTTGGGTAGGGTGCTTCACCTCTGTAGGCCTCAGTTTCCTTGACTGTCGAATGAGAGACTAGAAAATTCTGACTTCTTTTTCCATTTTCACAGTCGACAGTGCTAGTCTAGGGCCTGAAAATCCATGAGATTGCTGAGAATGCAGTGAGGTGGTGACAATCTGCCAGAAGCCCTGTGGAGGGAGGGCAGGGCAGAAGGAAGGCAGAAAGGCAGGCAGGTAAGAAGGAAGGAAGGGAAGAGGGGGATGGATTCGGAAGTCAGAAGTCTGCACACAGACACACACACACACACACACACACACACACACACACACACAATCTGCAGAGAAGACCATGCCAAGGAGGAGGCTGAGCCGTGTCTGAGGGCCAAGCTGGGGACTGGGTGTGCCGGTGCAGCCCCCTCATCGAGGGAATGGACTGGAACAGGAGTGCGTGTCATGAGTTCAGAGGAAGACAAGAGACGCCCGTGGAGACCAAGACCTGCCCATCATTGGAACCGGTTTACACCACGGAACATTTTTATCAATAGCATTGGCAACTTCGCCTAGATTCATTTTAAAGAATTTTAAAGCAAGAAAGGGACTTCAAAGATCAGCTTACCCAGCCCTCTATGAAAGGATTTATAGATTCCTTTTGTTCAGAAGAGTGAGCTCCTCATGAGTTTTTGCCATTTTTAGGGGACTCTGTTCCGCTGTCTTCCCAAGACCCATGGTCAACCTGACTCAAAGCCTCTTAACTCCACTCACTTCACTTCTTTGCTGAGCTTCTTAGTAAGAAGCTGCTTCAGAGCCACTGTACTGACTTATTCCTCAGCATCCTGCTCCTCGGAGCACCTGATACTTCCAGAGCAGGATGACACACCTGTGGAAAGCTGCTGGCCTCAGACCAGATCCAACAGGCCAAGGGGGCTGGCTGGCAGTGACCACAAGGTGGTGCTCGGGACACCCAGCCACCTCCAGAAACCCAAGGGAAGCTGTCTGGGCACAGCAGGGTCCTCCTGGTTTCCAGAACTCCTAGCAGCCAGGTCCCCAGGACTGATTTGTAGGGAAGGTTGGTTTGTAAAAGCACGACAACAAGACGGCAGCAAGGAAATGGAGAGCAGACTCCTACGGACACGTCGCCCCACCCTGCTCCTCACCTACTCCAACCCCGAAGTGGAGGGGCACCTGCTTCCTTCTACCTGGAACCAGCCGGCTCCCTGCAGGCTGAAAACTGCCATTTGAAAGGCAAACATGAAACATCAAGGATGCCAATGAGCTCGCTGCCCAGTCAAACAACCCGGAAGACATTTTTATTCTTAAAATCTAGTTCCAGAACAGAGTTACAGATTAAGGATCAGAAGGATCTTTTCAAAAGCTGTTTTTGAAGCTTCCGTTGAGAAAGCACATATGAGCTCCTCTGAGTCCTTTTCTCTGGAAAAGAAACCTGAGCCTGTGAGGAGAGGGTGCAGCAAGCTGAGGGGCTTGAAGGAGACCCGGATCTGGGGCATGGACCATCCCGTCTTTCCTTCTTTCTTTCTTCACTTTTTGGCTTCCATCTAGAATGTCAGGAAAGGTGGAGTCATATGATTTTCTACTTACTTTCTTGTCACCAGACTCCTATTCAATCGAACTCCTTCATTCCACTTATTTCCCTCCAAAGCAGGGGAAGGGGTTCACTTTCACCTCTATTTTCATCTCTCCATCCACTCTTAAAACTTTGAAAAAGGAACTAAAAGATTCAAATGCAATTCAACTTCTCTAACCCCACTAATCCAGGAGGTGGATAATTTGTTTTCACTTGCCTTGAAATGATCAAGACTACAAGAAGGGTCTTGGGGACTTTGGAGGCCCGGATGGATTTATGAAATGAGGGGCCCAGCCTCTTGTCCAGACACCAGGAGCTGCATCTTCACCTAAGATCCCGGGGTGGTCCACTTCTTCCCAGGCTAGGTGACAGGCAGGCATCACCCTTTGGGGGAAGGTGAGCTGGGGGCTGGCCTGCTGGGGGCTGGCGTGCTTGTCGCCTCTCTCTCGCTACTCAGCAGGTCCTTTGAGCGTACTCCCAAAGATCTTTGACTAATTGCTTCCCCCAACCTTTGCTTCTCCCATAACTCAGCTTCTCACATCTGTAATAAAGTTTCCCTCAAATAATACTTGGGAATTTTGAATCAACTGGGCCAAATGAGAACTCACAGTCCAAATGAAAACTTCCAAAATCAAGTGGGGAAAATGAGTCTAGGATCCTTTAAGAGGGCATGTGGGTGTGAATTCAGGTTGAATTGGAAAACTCCAGCTCATTCTATCCGTATCTCCACTGGATTTATTTAAGCCAGTTCTGTACTTTTCGAGCTCTGAGAAACAGCCAGGAGGAAGAAAGAATTAGACATCAAATAAAAGAAGCAGATGAATCATTGGAGATTAAAATTAAGACTTCTCCCGACGGCCCCACATTAAAAATGCAGAGATCAGGCATGAGTGGCTATGACAAAGGTGCCAGCAGTGGCTTTCCCAGTTCTGGCCCCCTCCAATCAGATCTCCTGTCAGGTCATGCACCTCACTTGAGCAAAAACCAAGGCATCCGAGGCCCTGCTGCCCAGAGCGCAGGAGGCTCCTCGACCAGGCCGGCCTGGACCTCACTTTTCCTTCCCCAGCAATCATAGCCTGAACTTCATCTCCAGCATTTCTGATTTATTTTTCAAGGTCACTCCCTGCCTGAAACATGACTTCATCACACCTGCAGCACTTCATTGTCCAAATGTCCTTGGCAAACCGCACAGTCTTTGGACAGTGTTGCATTTTCTCCAAACAGGAAATCCTCCCTCCTTCTCCAGGCTTAATAAGGCTATTGCAGAGCATCCAAATAGCACAGCTCTTGTTCCTCAGGCAAACTTGGCCCCTCTATTAACTTAATAAAATAGCTCCCTATTGTCTGGGCAGGGAGGCTGGCTAATGCTAAATTGCCAGTTCAGAACATTTAACCCTTGCATCCTCCTAGAGCTGACTGTCCCAGGCACTGGCGTGGCATGGTCTTAGGCAGGAAAGTGCAAGGTCCTTCTGAGAAGAGAGCACACGCCCAGGAGGCCTGGAGCACCTCAGCCTCAGAGAGGGTTTGGATCCAGATGCATTGCCAGGAGGACGGTGCACAGAAGACAACTCTTTCCTTCCATCACTGTTCCAGCAGCTTCCAAGGAAACCAGGGCTGCTCTCTGCCATCCTGCCAGCCTGGTGTCCAACACTCACACGCTCCACTCCACCTTCGAGGTCAACGTTGGAAACACACGTTCAGAGCAGAGGGGTCTCTGGAGATCACCTGACCAAATCCTCTCACATCAATGCTAAGAAAACCGAGGCCAAGACAGGTTAGGCAGCTGGCCCAAGTGGCTCGGCCAATTAGTAACTTGGCCGAGGTCGAGCATGGCAGAGATTTTTAATCTGTCTCTCCTCAAAGAGACTGAGAGAATTTATCATACACCTACTGTTCTCCAGGCACGGAGCAGAGGCCTTCATGTCATTTACTCTATTAAATCCTCCCCACACCCTGAGTCAGGGTACAGCATTTTGCAGACAAGGGAATGGAGGACAGGAAGGTTAAATGGCACGTCCAAATTTTGGGATCCCAGGGGAGCCCAAATCGGAACCTCCCCATCCACTTGGAAAGCCCTGGGTTTCCCTCCCGCTGAAGCTGCCACCTTTCGAACATCCCCAGCCACATGGCCACTGCCTTGGGTTCTACTAAAGCTCCCAGAGAGGCGCTTCTGGGGCCCCTGCCTGTCTCGTTCTTTTGAGAAAGGGCGATTCTGGTGTTGTTTCTGACACATGTTCCAGGGCCCCCAGCCAGCGAGGAGAAACACATGGCTGCTCCGTCCTTTTCTTCTGATTGGGGGCAGGGAGAGAGGGTCCACAGCAGGCTCGGAGGAGAAGGCAAGGACCGGAACACACACCATCTCCGCAGCCCACCTCTGGGGAGCACGTGGCCTCTTGCTCTCCCAGCTTAGGAGGAGTGGGCATTCCAGAGTCACTCCTCTCAAACTGGAGCAGTCAGGGCGGCCGGATGGAAGAAGCAGACTGAACGCGGCACATCAACTGGAACATCAACTTGACTCTAGGATTTGGGAGAAAGGTTCAGACGATGAATGTATTCAAACCAGTACAAATAAAGCAAAGGCAGGAATCTCATGAATTTTTTGACCAAGATCAGCAACTTGCAGGTGGATTTGAATTAGCTCCTCCCTGACTCCCAGGGGCACCACACCTTCAGGCACCCCCAGGGGAGCACCGCAGAAGACACTTTTGAGGAATGAGCATAGAGGAAGGCAGGAGATACGTTGGTTTTATTTATCCCCTGGCCTCTTTCTCCCATTCCTTACCAGGCTTGTGTCCTCAGCGGGTGGGAAGCCTCGGACAACAGTTGGCTGCAGTCTCGACTCCTTGCTACCTTGGGGAACTTAGAAGGCAGGTGGTACTTAGTAACTCAGTGGTTTCAGCTGCCAGGCCAGAACTCCAGAACGGAACCCCTTTCCCTTAGCTGAATAACGTTGAGCAGATCTTCCCAAGAGCTGCTTCCTGTGTCCCCCCTCCAGCTGTGAGCCTGGGGGGGGCAGTGACAGCTGTGGTTATTGCTTTCCCACCATGATTCCTGCAAAGACACTGGCCAGCCAAGTATTCTCCTCCCAGCCGTTCCCCACCGTGGCACCCCAAGGCCCACAGACTCAAGGGTCGGAATCTGCACGGGTCTGTTCTGAACACCTGGGCTCCCCACATGGCCCACACACACGCATCCAATTATTCCAATCAAATACCTGCCAGGCCCATAGGAATTCCCAGGTGCCCTACCCAAGTCACAGTGACTTCGAGGGGCTCCAAGCAGAGGAACCCAACCTGGGCATCTCTAGATTGTTGTTCTGAGAACTCATAAACACCAACTCCTCTGGTCCGTCCAATTTTGAGTTTGTCATTTTTAACCTTTAACAGCCTTTTCAGGTAAAAATAACAAAGACCTACTTTGTAGCTACAATGTACTTGAAAAAGCACTTACTGAAAGACTGGAACGAGGAAAAAAGAAAGAAGGAAACGGCGTGCATCGTCCTCGGTGATGCCCACTTTAATGAACTCGATCTCAACCCCGGAGGAGGGCAGAGGGAAGAACCGCGGCCTGGCCTTCACGGCACTGTAGCTCAAAGACTGGAGTCTCTGCCTGTTAACCATTGTTAACTAGTATTTTTAGTCCTGGTTGCTTTTAGCCTCTGTATAGTTCCTTTTTTAAACACATTTTCTATGCGTTAATAAAAGATCCTGAAGGAATGGCGAGCGAGCATCTTCTGAGTCCCACGGGGATTCCGGAGTGCACCCTTCTTGAGGACCAACCAGCCTTCCAGGCCGGTACTCTCCTCCTCGGTGTCTGCCAGCCCACTTCCGCCCAACTGTCCCCTCTGCGTCAGCCTGTGGGGCAGCCACACGTCCCTGTGGACCCTTCCCCATCTCTTCCCCGCTCCTGGCTCCTGTTCTCCTTGCTGCCTCCTCATCCTCCACCTCTCTTCCTCCTCTCTCCTCTCTCTGTCTGGCTCTCTCCTTTTCTTCCTCTCTCTCTCTCTCTGCCCCCTTTGCTCTATCTCCTATCAGCTTCCATCCCACCCTTTGGTTTTCCATCAGAAAAGGTCGCTGGCAGGTGGGAGCCTCTGTGGCCCCAGAATCGCCCATCTCATCTGTGAGTCCTTGATCAGCCACAGGGAAGTGACCCACAGTCTCCCTCCTCCTGCCTTCCCCCCAACCCGGGAGTGCCCAGTGCCAGCCCGATCTCCAGATCTCTAGTGCCACCTACGGGTACCAGCTAAGAACATTAGGCAGACCCAGCTTGCTCCCCTCCCACCCTGGGCCCAGTGCCCTTGCCCTGCAGGCTGGCCGCAGCACTCTGACCCCAGCTGGTCCAGCTCGTTCACCACAGGCCACTCTGATGGTGGCTCTTGTGACCACCTCCTCTCAGACACTTTTCTTTTCTCTCCCAGCGGGTGCACAGTAGAAAATCTACTCTCCAGGTTTCATCAGGTTAGACCCCAGCCAGGGAACAGGCCCGAGAGGAGGCTGAGGAAGGAAGGAAGCTTCCATCCCGGACCTTTCCACAAGCACATGGTCAGGAAGCGTCGCCATGACTGGGCAGCAGCAGGCTGGCCAACTGCGGTGACTCGGGAAGGGCTCCCCCGCTGCTGGAGTGGAGGCTGCGCAGGAGCCTGCCTGCGGGAGGTCAACCGGGCCAGGTCTTACGACAGTGGAAATTATCCAAGCGGGAAAGGTGGAGAGGGAACTCGGAGAGCAGAAGTCCAAGGGCATGAAGCAGCACAGCCCGGGGCAGCAGGTGTGGGGTGCTTCGGGTCCTGTGGCCAGCTCCCCAGGCCTTGTGAGGGACCATGACAGCAGGCTCCCCACAGAGGTCAGGATGAGCCACACCTGGAATCCCAAGGTGAATAAATACCTTTCCTGGTTCCTTGTTAAAGTAGAGAAATGGTGAGTATTTTAAAGAAGGAGCCAAATCCCAGCCCTGGAAATAAACAAACCAAAAATTCATCCTTCCTAATTTTTTCTGGGCCCCTGAAGCTCCTTCACACCCTTGGGGCCCTGTGAGAAACAGGGACAAACCCCAGCTCCCAGCCCCTGGGAGCCTGCCAGGGCAAGTGCCCCACAAGCGTGGGGCGGGCCGAGCACTCTCCTGCGCCCTACTTCCTCTTCCTTTCCCCATTTCCTAAAAAACAGATCTCTGGAATGTCAAAAGGGAAGGCTCTTGTGAAACAGCCCCACCTTAGATAACCGACCCAGGGGAGGGACTGTGGCAAACCCAGACACACCTGCACCTGAATCTTGTCTAGCATGTTATCTGGACAATGGAAGTGGAAACTGAAGGAATCTAGTGGAACATAAAGGAACAGCAGTGATTAGTATTTCTTCTGAGATGGCTGGATGCTAGCATTATGTTCTAACTTAAATGAGCATAATTCACCCATCGCTGAGGACCTCTGGGTGCGTTTACAACCATCTGAACACAGATTTAATTATTGCTGTGTTGTGGGAACTAAGAACCGCCATGGGTAAAATTAAGAGTGGATTATTAAGCAAGAGAAATGTTAGCAGCATTAGTAATCAGTGCAATTACCCAGAGCGCCTTGACTCCCATCCTGCCCCCGCTGGTCCTCCGGGCCTGTGCCTTTCCTCTCATGTGATACACACAATATACCCCATTGCCCAGGCTCTCAGGGAGTAAAACAGTGTGCACTGGACTATAAACTCCTGCAAACACGCTTCCTGTTCCCCTGTTTATCCATTCAATGAACACTTGTTGTGTATCAGACGCAGTACTGACTCTGATTAACAAGATAAAGGTTGCCCATCTTCCTGGAAGAGATCTGGTTTCTGGATGGTTGTTTTGTTTTGTTTTGTTTTGTTTTGTTTTGTTTTGTTTTGTTTTGTTTTGTTGTGTGTGTGTGTGTGTGTGTGTGTGTTTTCAGAGAGAGATATTCTTTTATTTATTCATTCCCTCATCACACATTTGTCAAATCCATACTAGTCAGGTAGGTACCAGAACTTTGGTGTCCATTTATATGACACAGAGAAACAGAACCCGTGAGAGAGAGAAGAAAGGAGGAGGAATTGGCTCACATGGTTGAGGAAGCTGAGGAGTCCTACCATCTGCTATCTGGAGACCCAGGAGAGTCACTTCTATCATTCAGTCCAAATCTGAAGACCTGAGAATGAGGGAAGCCATATTGTAAATCCCAGTCTAGGGGCAGAAGAAGGCCACACCCCCAGCCCAACAGGCAGACGAGAAGAAACCAGAGCGAATCCCTCCCTCCTTAACTTTTCTGGTGTGGTCACATCCTCAGCAGCCTGGATGACACCCCCTCACATAGGGGAAGGCAAGCTACCTGACTCAGTTGACCAGTTCAGACGCCAGCTCGTCCAGCAACACCCTCACAGAACCACGCAGAGGAATCCTGCTGACCCTGAATGGCCCACAGTGCAGTCAAGTTGGCTTGTCACCTTAGCCAACTCACTTGACAGGGCAGCAGAGGAAGCAGGAATCGTTCCTCTCCTGCAGGCTCTCCTGCTATGGGGAAGTCAGACTCTAGGACAAGGATCCAGCCGTCCATTCATTCTCCCTGCCTCTTCCCTCCTCCATCCATTTCCCCAGCTCCCTCCTCTTCCATCCAGCTATTCCACACACATGTGAGGAAGGCCCCTTACTTCAAAGCTTTTAAAATAGAATAGAGCAAAATTTCCAAGTGTATGTTTATGTGTTCGAGAAGCTAGAAAGAGATACACAGTGCAAGATATACAGTTAATTAGAGGAGTGTTGTCATTTCAATATTGAATTTTTTAAAAAACTCAGACACATTTCAAACACTTCAAACACTAAGAAAAGTGGCAATTAAAAAGCTTCTTGAAATCCAAAAATTAACAGAAACTTCTCGGAGGACTGATTACCATGGAACCCTCCTGGGAGACAGGGAGTGTCCCAAAAGGTGCTGGCACTTTGAGATGTTGATGCCTTTTAATGCTCTAAATAAAAATGACTACCTCAGGCCCATCTCTAAGCTCTCATTCATGACTGGTGAGAAAGGTTTGGGTCTCCTCTGCACGACAACAATAAGCTCTTCACAGGTTTCTGGGAAGCAAGTGTAAATTATAAGAAATTCAGGAGCACTTATGAAAATTCAATATGCTAGCTGTACAGGAAATCCAAAGATCCGAGAGGAAACAGAGCTGGAGGCCACGTGTATATCATGTCGGGGTGTCAGCAATACCTGGCTTGATTTGTGACTCACACACTCACTTTTTATGACTTTTTTTCCATAAATAAAACTCAGAGTAATAACCAAAACTTATATTTATAATGGCAGCCACACTGAAATGACCAGCAACAAGGACAACCGGGGCTGCTACTGAAGGCAGCTCAGGGGCCTCACTGCCCAGGAAGATGGAGAGATGGTGGAAGACGTCAGGCGGAGTCCTGCCAGCCCAGTCCCAGCCCCACCACACACCCTTGAAAGCTTTTCCAAAAGTCTTAGAAATTTAATTGGCAATTCACTCTCCCATTCACCCTTATTGTTTTCCTTAAAAAAAAAAAAATTTAAAGGCCTGAATCTCACTGAGCTTGCACGCCCACATTGGCAGGGTTTGGGGCAGGTCAGCATTTGGGGCAGATGCTTCCCTGCCAGGGGAGCAGCTCTGTGCTCTGCAGAATGCTCAGTACCACCCCTGCCTGGCCTCTGTCCCCGACACCCCAGAAGGATCAGCATCCCCAACAAGTTGGAACAAAAATGTCTCCAGACATTGCCAAAGGTACCCTGGAGGGGCAAAATCTCCTCCAGTTGAGAATCACTGCTGTAGAGAGATTGTCACAAAGGTCGTGTCACTCTAGACTAGACTTCATGGAAACAGCCTTTAAAGATGCTTTTGGCTGTCTGTTCCCATCAAAAGCACAAAAGAATTCCCCCAATGAAGCATTGTCGCAATTTTTTTTATTAAACTCCTTTTGACATGGTTTACAAATGTTTTAAAAGTAAATATCTGTGTTTTATTTTGGGTTTTTTCTTTCTGTTTTTCTTTTTTCCTGGGGGGGAGGTTACATTGGGTATTTTTATGGTGTAAGATTGGACTCCACGATAGGGAGTAGAATGTATAAGATGGTGGTTCACAGAGAATGACATTGACTCACAATGAATGGCTCAGCTCGTCATGGCTTTCCAGGCATCAATTAGGTTTCAAATCAAGAGTCACTTGTCAATTAGAACTTTGACTCCGTTGCTTCACCCGATGGACAATAATTAAATGATATTGATTGTTTAAGATCCCCAAATACCTCACCCTCTTTTTTGTGCTAAAGTTTTCTTATGAAAGAAATCAAGGGTAAATTAGGCACCAAGATAGAAGGAAGGAAAGTGTGTGCGCGTGTGTGTGTGTGTGTGTGTGTGTGTGTGTGTGTTGATGGTGTTGTTGTTGTTGTTGGCTTTTTTTTTCCTAAAATTCTGCCTAAGAATGAGACCCAGGTGCAGGAATCTGGTCCACTGAGCAAGGAAGGCCTGTATCCCCTGCACCCACTCCCAGTGTCTCCACCTAGAGAGGCTCCATGATGCAAGGAAAGAAAAGGATGAGCCGCGCCTCCACCCAGAAAGAAAAGTTTTTCACTGTGTCATGAGAACAGAAATGGAGCAAAAGGTCGCCCGTGAAAGAAATCCACGGCAGCCTCAGCGTAAGGCAGCTACTTACACCCCCACGGAGCCCCTCCACCCAGCTCACCCTCCAAACCAGCACCCACCGAAGCCCCCGGAAATGGAGGGGGACATTTTCACTAGCAGCTTTTCCAAGAAATTTGCCATGTTGATTTTTCTTTCCTATTGATCCAGCCACGACTTTGGGGCTTGGTGGTCCAGTTCTGTTTTTAAGAAAGCGTGATCACTGCGGCAGATCTCTGTGACACTGTTGGTTACGAAGGTCATCTGGGATGGTGACCACAGGAGTATGATTGGTGTGTCAGTGCGGCCATTTGCTCCCTGTGGCTGGACAGACAAGCCTGGTTCAGTTTCTCAAGATAATCTGATGAGCCCGACCTCCAGTGGTGCCTCGACACAGAGCTCATGGCAAGGAGGAAAATCGGGGTCACTTCTTGGCTGCTGCAGGAAATACGCATGAGCTTTGTTGCAACTGTCTTCTTTTAGATCGAGAGCCACTGAAGGAGCGCCCTCCTATTAGGGTCTGGCTGCATCTCATTAAGATTTCCAAAACCCTGGCTTTCTCCTCCAAGACCAAGGCACCCTGAAGAGGCAGGACCTCCAGTTTGGCAGAGAAAGGGCTTATTTTCTCTTGGAAGGGCTGGGGGAGGCTGGGCAGGGCATGGGCAGGCATCAGTGCCAAGAGAACCCCCATCTGTGAGCTCCCTGAAGGCAGAGCCTGGGTTTTCTGCCTCCTTTCCTAATATGTAGCCCAGAACTCTTTGTGGACTCAAAATAGAACTGATGTAAACTAAGTTGAATCGATCACGTCGTATGCCTAGGCAGGGTACTCAATCAACAGCTTTAGTTACACTACCATTTAGGACAGATCCTTCAAATATTCAAGAATAGCAGAGGAGAGATCATAGGCTGTGGTCAGGATGCTTCTGCCACTTACTGGTGACGTGCCCCAGAGGAAGTCTTCAGCCTTCCTGAAGTTTAGCATCCTGATCTATAAAATGGGGAGGAGGGTAGCTATCCCCCCACTTCACAGACTGCTATGAGGGGCAAACATTAAAATGTGCATAAAATGCTTTGTGGCAGGCTCCCGTCACAACTGGGAATGTGATCACTTGGTTTAAATTAAAGGATTTTGAAAACTAGCTTTAAATCTCAAATACCTTCCCAGTAGGCTGATGGCCTGAAATCCCACTAACCTGAAATCCCACTAACCTAAAGCAGCTTACCTCCTAAAGGAAGTGCCCTGGGAGGGTTAAAGGCATCCACTTCCTAAGGGGGCTTTGGGCTCTGAGCTCCCTGACAGCAGGAAGGGCGGGTGGGGGAGGGGCGTGGATGAGTCCTGAGTCGTTTTGGAGGTGCACACCCTGCATTTATCAAAACTACTCCCAGGAGGCCACAGGCCTGGTGGCTCCAGCATTAGCCCTCCGCAGGAGGTGCTTCCAGGGGACTTCTGAGCAGGGGTCTTCTGGCTGGCGTCTGAGGAGCTGGGGCTTTCTGTGGTGTAGAGAGGGGCATCGGGGGCCAGAGCTGAGCTGTGCAAGGAGCAGAGATGGGGAGCAGGGCCTTCAGCACCATCATCTACGCTGCTCTGCACCAGGCTAGAGCCTTAGCCACTCCAGCTTCAAAACAAAAGTTTGAAGAGTCTCCTTGGCAGAGGCAGCTAGTCTGGATGCCCACATCTCAGCCCAGGATTGCCCTCAAATTGCACAAGACCCACCTAGAACAGGGTGTCTACTTTGGCTCCTTAGAACAAACCAAAGCTTCCCACTGAGAGAAGCTCTGCCCTGTCCCCACCCCACCCCACTCCAGTGAGGGGGACCCAAGAGCTGGCACTCGCCCTCCCCCATTCCCTACTCCAGTGCTCTGGGTGCAGAACACCCGGTCACACGCCAGCCCCAGCCCTGATCCCATTGGTGCCATAAAGGGTCACAGGATTCACAGCCACCCTCAGTGCCACTCACCTGTCCTGCGGGCTGACCTAGAAAAGGAAAAGGAACAGAAACTATCACACTCACACTCCCTCCTCCTGGCACCCAGATGGTACAGGCAAATGTGCAGCACTGAGACTTGTTCTCACTCTGGTGGTGTCATGCGGACCTGAGACAGATGTGCACTTCTCCCCAGCCAGGCAGAGTCACATGAGGAAACTCAGAGAACACAACACCTGTGCAGAGCACCTGCTGAGGAGAGACCCGTCTGGACAGAGAGGAAGACCACATCCTGCAGTGCAGCTTCTCCCCAGCCACCCCGAACTCCTGACCCACAGCTGTCCTTCCTTCCTCAGTCACCTCTTCCTGCAGCCATTCATTCACTCATTCAGCAGAAGTGCAGGAAGCACACTCTATCTTCCAGTTCTGCGCAGGGAATGGGTGGAAAACCAGTGTGGCAGGGACACTGACAGGCAAGGAGGGTTACCCAGATGCGGCCCAGGAGGAGGGTCAGACCTACTCAGTCCTGGAGGCTCTGTGAGAATTCTGATCATTTTGCAATGGTGGGAAGCCACAGGAGGATCCCAAGCAGGAGAGTGAGATGACCATACTGCACTTGAAGTGTTGGCTGCTGTTGTTGTGGAAAAGGTGAGTAGATGCACATGGTAATGGAGAAAGTCAGGAGCGGGTCACACGAGAGATTAAGATCACTTGGTCTCAGATGACCTTAGTGCAACTGGGGAGATAGATATAGTCAGGAGATGGTGAAGGGGTAGATGAACAGGGATAAGGAGATCACACAGGTAGCACGTGGGATCCTGGATGGCATGACTGGATGTGTGTCAACCACCCTGCAAAGGAAGAGACACAAGTGAGAACAGAAGGCAGGAACTTCATTTCGAACATCAGCTATAGACACTTCAAGAGATCCAAGCAGGAGTGGAAGCTGCGTGTATAGGACTGAAGTTCAAAGGAAAGGCCCAAGCTAGAAACAGGTGGGGATCACACACTGGACCAGCTTCATGGACTTGTGACCCATAAAGTTGAAAGGGCCTCCTCCTTAGAAGGGCCCTGTGCTTGGTTTAATTCTCTGACATCAGCTTACAATTTTTGAACAGTTCCTTGTTTCTGAGTTATATATTTCCTTCCAAATACTGCTTTAGCTGCATCCATGTTTTCATTTTCATTCAACTGAAAGGTCTTTCCAATTTCCCTTGTGGTTTTTCTCTCTTTAAACGGTAATTGAGGAAATTTGCATATTTCACAAATTTCCTTCTGTTATTGATTTACACTGTAGACAGAGAATACATTTTGTATAATTTAAGTTCTCTAAAATGTATTAAGGCTTGTTTTATGGTCTAATATGTGGTCTGTCCTGGAGAACACTTCATGTGCACTTGAGATGAATGAGCATTCTGCTACTTTGATGTGGAATGTTCTATAGATGCCTGTCAGGCCTAGTTTATTTATAATGTTTTTGCATCTTCTCTTTCCTTTTGATCTTCTTCCTTGTTATTCTATCCATCATTAAAAATAGAACATTGAACTCTATAATCATTTTTGAATTGTCTACTTCTCCCTTCAATTCTGTTAATTTTTGCTTCATGTTTTGGTCTCTACTATTAAGTGCACATATGTTTACAATTGTTCTATTTTTTGATACATTGGCTCTTTGATCATGGTAAAATATCTTTGTCTCCAACAGCAATTCCTAACCTTGATGTCTATTTTTTCTAATATTAATAAAGACACTTCCGCTCTCTTTTGATTAGTCTCTGCTTGGTATAGCTTTGGCCATCCTTTCATTTCAATATATTTTTGTCTGTGAATCTCAAACATGTCTCACAGACAACATAGTTGTATAATGTTTTTTACGGGCTCCAATTTCCACCTTTTGAATCCAGTGTTCAAGCCCTTTGTGGTGCATGTCATTACTGATCAGGTCGGCTTGACCTATGTATGCCATTTTGTTATTTTCTGTGTATCATGCATTTTTTGTTCCTCTCTTCCTCCTTTAATGATTTCTTTGGTGTTAAACGGACATCTCCTGCTGCCTATTTTAATTCCCTTGCTTCTTCTACTATGTTTTGGGGTTATTTTCTTCATGGTAGCCCTGGGGGTTACAACTAGTAGCTGGGGCACTCCAACTCTAGGAGGTTGAGGGAAAAAGAGTGTGAGCAGCCAGTGAAGGAAGAAGCAGGCCCAGGAGAGCGCGCTGTCCTGAAAGCCAGGTAAAGAAAGATCCAAGGAAGAAGGAATGTCTAATGACACTGTGCTGACATTGGCGACCTTGACAAGGGGGAACTGGTGGTCGAAGAGCTGGTGTGGTGGTGGTATGGAAACCTGGAGAGCAGGCCACACCCCAGAGGACTGCAGGATCTATGTTCAGGGGAACCAAAAACAAGTCAGGTCGCAGAAGGAAAAAGCACCTCAGATGTCCTCCTCCTCTAACAAATCAAATCAAAATGGAAGAGATCCTGCAGGTGTAGAGGATGGGATGGAGTCAGAGGCTATTTCTGACAGCCTGGGTTCTCTCTGCCTTGTTTGAGAAGCAGTCATGTGGACCTCAGGTCTTTCAGGCATTTCATTTCACGGTGTCTAATAGTTTGAGAACACTGTTTGGAAGGCTCTGTAAATACACAGTTGGATTGGCCACACATCCAGGTAGGGAGCTAGAAGCCAGGAAATCCCGACTCTACCAATCAAGGGAACCATGATACCACGGTGACCCCCTAAGACAGAGGTTTTCTTTTATAACTTTCATTTCAGACACTCTCTCATACTTTCTCAATTTTTTATGTAAAGTTCAGAGGCAATCAACAGCATTTGAATCCCTTCCTATTTCTAATGAAAGAACAAATTAATCTCAATCTCCCAAGAGGGAATTGAGACCAAATGAAACACATTGAATTTTCCTCAGGGAAGGGTTTTCCATAGACCAGTGGCGGAAAAATGCACACGTAAGGCATACCACTTGCCTACTGGACATCCTTTCCCTTTTCTCTGCTTAATTCCCCAATTTAATTCTGACATCCCTGGGCCTTCCTTGGGGGCACTGTTTTTCTGCCTTGGCACCATTGACATGCTGAGCCAGATAGTGCTTGGCTGGGAGGGGGAAGGAAGAGGATAGGCCGTCCTGGGTAGTGTGGTCTTGAAGGATTTTTAGACCATCCTGGCTGGTACCTGCAATTGTTATGACCAAAAAGTCCCGTGGGGACAAGTCAAATCTCCCTAAACTCTAGAGACAGGGCCCAGTTGCTCAGGCCTAAACCAATCCGCACAATCCCATCCTGGCCCTCCAGTTACCGGCTCAGTGGTGAACACATATCCCGATTCAGTCCAAGAATATTAACACAAATGTTTGTCATTGGCTTCAAGGAATGAAATTGATGCCCTCTGAATTTTGTGGGTGCAGGTGAAACTCTTGGAACTAGTGCATCCATTTTCCCTCCATGAAAAAGACAGAATGAAGCCAACACCACAGGCGGCTACGCAGACACTGAAAGAAACCAGGTTCGGATTACAGGGTTAAATTGCTGAATGGAATCTGACCTGGGCTTATGAATGTATCCCCTTTTGTGTTGAAGCCAATTTCAGTTGAGTTTTCTGTTATTTGAAACTGTTAAAAGAAACACTTTAGACAGGTTAAGTTGAAGGGCTTCAACAAAGAGCGATTCGCAAATCTAGCAGCCCTCAGAACCAGCAAGGATTCTGAGAGCTTCGCTCTGAATGGGCAGCAGTATTTATGGACAAAAACCAGGAGTGAGTTTCAGAAACAGCCTGACTGGTTACCAGCCAGGGCCTTATTTGAACATGGTCCCATCAGTTGGCTATGGGTCATTGACTGAAACTGGGCTGCTGTGATTGGCTGACGTGAAACCCTACGGGAGTGTACTTCTAAATTAGGTATTCAGTTAGCTTCAGTACTAAGTGAGGTTACAGTTAGTTATGTAAGGGCTCAAAGTACAGAGGCATCTTCAGGCCAAATTTAGCATAATTCAGCAATACAAAATGCATCTCACAATTCAGCAAGTAGATTTATGACATTCAGGCCAGAAAAATTTTGACCCAATTAAAATTTAAGAAAAGTTGAACATAGCCTCTTCCATCTTTGCTCTCACTACATCCATCCCCAAAGTCATGAGAGTTGTGCTCTTAAATAGGTAATGTCAAAAACCTCTGTCATGTCGGTCCCAACAAATGTTCCAATTACCAGATCAGCCAGAGTGTGTCTGAGAGTCAGGAAAGAAAGGTGATGCACACCTGGGTTGCAGGTGTTTTTATTAATGCCTTGTTGGCATTGGGGAAATCACCCGCCAGGGCAGCAATGGTCAAACCATGGTCCACAGATCTGCAGGGATCCATGAAACCCACAAAATCCAAACCATGTTTTAATATTAACATTTCATTGCAAGGGTGTTTGCGTTGGTGGTGGGTGGAAGTTGCAGGAGCCTTAATGCAAAGCTGCAAAGCAAGGCAATGGAAACAAACTCTTAATAATTGTATTCTTCACTCATGGTAAAAGAAAAAATGCTAGTTTCCCTTACGGAGGTCCTAGATGAAAAAGTAAAAATGACGGATTTTACTGCATCTTGACCCTGAGCGCTTCCCTTGTTCTTGCTCATCCTGTGCGGTTGTGTGGAAAGAAGCTTAAAGCCCTTCCACAGCATGCCCTCCGTAATGATCTCAGGAAAAGCGCACCGCCGGGGCTGGAGTCGCCGGCTGTGCCCGACGCGCTCATGAAGCACCATTTTTACTTGAAAGAACAACCACGGTTTTTGAGGCTGGGTATTTGGCAGACACGTCCTCAAAAATGAGCGGGTGAGCCTGACATCTCAGGGAAAATGATCCAGGGTATCTGTAGCCACTGATCAAATTTGAGCTCTCAAGAGAAAATTAGAATGTGGAAAACTTGTATCTGTCACAGTAAGCTTGACGGCTTCCTATTACTAAGAACTTTTCTGATGAGATCAGTGGTGGTGTTAAAAAACAGGATTTTCTAATATTGTTTAATAAAATATATGTCAAATTTGGAAGATCTGCGTAACTCATTAAGCCATTTCCTACTAGGTTGCTTGTCACTTTCTTGCTGATTTTAGAAGTCATTTTATACATTCTACATAGGAAAAATCTGTCAGTTATGTGCACTTCAAATAATTTATTGTACTTTTTGCTTGATTTCTCCACCTTCCTTATGTTATCCTTTTTTTTTTCAATACTGGGAATTGAACCCATGGCACTCTACCACTGAGCTACATCTCCAAACCTTTAAAAAAAAATACTTTCCTAAATTTTGAAACAAGATCTCACTCAGTTGCTGAAACTGGCCTTGAGCTTGTGATCCTCCTGCTCCAGCCTCGCAAGTAGCGGGGATTACAGACATGCACCACCATATTGGCAGCTTCCTAGTTTGTGATTTTTATTATGCAGGATTATATGAAATGGCCTATATTTGACAGTTTTTGACCTACAAAATGGCAATTCTGTACAATGCAACACAATACATGATGTAAGGTGGAGAGTTCTTCACTCCTTCCCATGTGACCAAAGCATCTTCCCTTTATGATGCTCTGGTCCCAAGTCTGTCCTTGCCCACTGATCAAAAAGGTCACCTCTCCAATGTAGGTCTTTTTGTCAATCCCAGCCCCAGTACCATAGTATCTCAATTATTATGATTTAAAAATAGTTCTCGATATTTGTATAGCAAGACCTCCAACCTTGTTCTTTTTCTTTAAGAGAGTCTGAACTTCTCTTAACTCTTTTCACCCCCAAATAAGTTTTCTAATCAGTTTGTCAAATTCCATCAAAACATCCCCCACCCACACACATGCACAGAAAACCATCAGAGTTTTTATTGGAATTTCAATAAATCTCTACATCAATTTGGAAGTCTAAGCCTCTTCACAGTATTGGATCCTCCAATCAATGAACCCAGTATATTTCTCAAACTTATTGTCTTTTTTTATGTCTCTTAACAAAGGACTATAATTTCCTTCTAGGAGATTTCACATACCTTTTTTTAGATTTACTGCCAGGTATTTTGAGGGTCTGAGATTTTATTTTTACATTACTTACAAGCTAATAAGTTCTCCTGTTACTGCTCCGTGAATGCTGGCAGAAGACCTGAGACTCCTGCAGGGGTGAACCTATTACTCATGGCACAGCAAGTGCATGTGCATGGGTTTCTCTCCACTCAAGTCCCATGGAGAGCCTGGTAGAAACTACATACAAGGTGGGTTTGCTTTGCTGCTGAGGGATGAGAATCTTGAGGAACCATTGTTCTATTGCAAGCAATAAGTGGTCTGCCCTTTTCCCCAGAGGAAGATGGGGTTATCTCATCCTTCCTTCCGGATTTATCAATGCAAAAACAGCCCCCAAGCTATGGCCCACACAAGGAGTTGTCAGGGCCTTGCATTCTTGGCACACCCACCAAAAAATACAGGCCTATGAAAGACTCATGGCGTGGGATCTCTCAACAGTACTTCACACTATCTTGTAAATTATTACCTTTGTAACTTTTTAATTTTCTAATTATTGCTGATAGATACAAATATAATTGAACTTTGCATATTAATTCTCCATCTAGCACTGTTGCTAATTCCAATCCTTTATTCCTAGGATACCATAAAATTCTCCACATACAAAACTCATATTCTTGAATGATCAAGTGTTGTTTCTTTTGTTCTAAACCTTCTATCTTTTTATTCTTTTTTCCTGCTTTATTCCTTTAGCTAAAATCACTGTTGAGAAAAGTGCTGAGAAATGTCATTCTTATCTCACTCTTTACTTCAAAGAGAGAGCTTTCCAAGTTTCACCATTATGCATGATGCTTTCTCTATACTCTCCCCTTATTTTTTAAGATACCCCTTTTTATATTAAATAATTCCTTTCTACTCCCAAGTTGCTAAAAGTTTATAATATGTGAATAACATTTTTCTGCATCTATTGAGATTATTAAGTAATTTCCCTCCATTCATCTAGTAATGCTAAAGTAAGTTTTCTCTATTTAATCTTGCATTCCTGAGTATACAGTAGATGCTTGTCAGCCTGGCATGAGAGTGCACAATTGTAATCCGAGCTACCCGGGAACCTGAGGCAGGAGGATTGCAAGTTCAAGGCCAGCCTGGGCAACTTAGCAAGATCCTTGTCTCAAAACAAAAATTCATAGGACTGGGGATGTAGCACTGTGGTAGAGCACCCCTGGGTTCAATCCCCAGTATCACAAAAAAAATTTTTTTTAAGTTTGTGTTCTTGAGATAAAAGCAACTTCACCATGACATACTATCATTTATTGTATTGTTGAACTTGATGACCCTTTCTTTTCACTTACACTGAGCTTTTAGCTATAAAATTCTCTCCAGGCACAGCTTTAGCTTGTGCCTGCAAATTCTCAGGCAGGTTGATTTGCAGGTTTGCGTGTTGATTTGCAGGTTTTTTAAAATTACTGTTTGGTTAAAAATGTTTTCTAAATTCCATTGGCATTTCTTCTTTGACCAAGGATTATTTAAAAGTGTATTTTTAAATTAGAACTAAATGATAGCTCTTTTAGTTATCATTTTATCATTGATCTCTATCTTAATTGAATTGTACTCAGAAGACTTTGTCTATATTTTTTAGTCTTTTAAATTTTATTTAGGCTTGCTTTATGACTCAGAGTATAATCAGTTTTGGAAAACATTCTGTATATTTTCAAAAACTGCAAATGCTGCCCTGGTCAAGACAATGATAAATGTCTATTAAGTCAAATATTTCTATTATGTTATTCAAATATTCTATAAAGCAATTTATGATGCTATCTACTTCTTCAATTACCAAGAAAGGAATATTCAAATGACCCACTATGATTATGGGTATATCTGTTTCTCCTTGAAGTTCTATAAATTTTTGCTTGAATATTTAGAAGTCTTGTTATTAAGGAATACACAATTTTAAATAATTTTTGTGTGTGAACCGAACTTATTGTTTTTATGAAGTGAACCCCTTGATCTTCAGAACTCTGACTTTTTCCTCTGAAAATAACTGCAACAGATTCTTTTTGGTTAGATTTTGCCTAATGTATATTCTTTATTCTTTTCTTCTCACCCTTTTCATATCATTATATTTTGGATGTTTCTTTTATAGATAGATTATCATTGAATTTTCTATTCTATCCAAACAGTTCGATTTTCTTCTTATCTGTAGTACTGATTTTTTTTATTAACAGACTTCATTTTTTAGAACACTTTTCGATTTAATGACAAGTTACAAGGATAATACAGAGAGCTCCCACATATCACACACCCATTACTCCTACTATTAGCATCTTACACGAATACATTACATTTGTGCCAGGGATTGAACTCAAGCCCCAGGCCTTTTTATTTTTTATTTTATCACAATCTCACTAAGTTGTCAGGCTGACCTCAAACTTGTGATCCTCCTGCCTTGGCCTCCCTGGTTGCTGGGCTTACAGGTGTGCCCCACCACCCTAGGCCTGGATGCAATATTGTTAACCAAAGTCCATTTCCTTTGTTTTTACCTAGCATACTTGATATCAACAGGATCTCATCCAGGGCACCACATGACATTTGATCATCTTGTCTCCTTGGGCTCCTCTTGGCTGTGACAATTTCTCAGATTTTCCTTATTTTCGATGACCTTAGCGGCTTTGAGGATTACAGGTCAGTTATTTTATAGACTATCAACTGGGATTTGTCTGGTGTTGGTCTCATGATTAGAGTGGGGTCGTTTGGTTGGGTTGGAATACCATTTTAATCATGTCACGTCCAGGGTACTTACATTCACAGGACTTATTGTGAGGACTTCACTCGCTTGACTGCGACAGTGTTGGTCATGTTTTCCTGTTAGGTTATCCTTTCCTCCCTCTATTATACTACATTCTTCGGAAGGAAGTCACTATGTGCAGACCACACTTTAGCAGTGGAGATTATTTATCACCTCCTGAGGGCAGAGTGTAAATAATATGGAATTTTTCTGCATGAGAAAATTATCTCTTATCTTCCATTTATTTATTCATTCAATAAATAATTTATTTACATAGTTACATCCTTAGGGGTATTTGTTTTATATTTTGGGTTATAAACCAATACTACTTTGCTGCTTTTTTGCTCAAATTGCTCCAGCTTGAGCATTGGGAGCATTTTCAATTGGCTCCCTGCAGCCATTTGATCTACCTACATCACTGCAGTGGGTTTTTTTTATTATTATTATTTGTTCATATTTAGTTTTGAACACTTGCTTTTTGTTTTGTGCACTTGGAATGCTTTCTGACAATACAAGATGTTTCAGGCTTGTCTTGTGTCTCTCATGGCCCAGTCCCAGAACCAGACATTTCTTCAAAGACTCTGGCTTCTATTGCTGGATGACGGGATTACAAACCAAGACCAGGTGTTAGACATGCTCACTGTTACTTGGGTGTCACTTTTTTAGAGTCTTTCAGCTGACAGAGCAAATGAATGTATATTGACCCACACGTAACGATTTTATCTGCAAGGCTAGACATGAGCTTCTAGTAATGTCTCAACTCTCATCCATCTCCATGTGGATCATTCAGCTCCAACAGTAAGAAACCCACTCTCCCCATCTATCAACCATCTACTTAATTATTCAACTCCAGTATACTTGCATGGCAGTATCAAAATTGTTAGCCTATAACCAGGTGGGAAGAACTTTTATCAACCAGAATACAGTGCTTATGTTTAGTTACTTCTGCCTCTTTCCCACCCACATCCAGTGAGGTCTTTTGAAATAACACTTATGATGTAGTTAGATCTTTTTATTACAGTTTGCATTCTTTCCTAGGATCCCCAAGCCTCCTAAATTATATGTTTTAATTTGCTTGCACTGAGATTCACTATAAAGGCCTGAGTTTTAACAAAAGCATAAGGTTCACCATCCACCATCCTAGTACATCATACAGGCAACTTCACTGCCCTAATACATCCCTTGTGCTTCACCTATTCATTCCTTACTTCCTTCTCCTAATTCCCTAGCAACCACTGATCTTTTCACTGTCTCTATATTCTGTCTATTCCAGAATTTCCTATAACTATAATCAAACAGTAACTAAGCTTTGAAGACTGGCCTGGTCCAGTTAGTCACATGCACTTAAGGTGCCTCCACATCCTGTCATGGCTGGATGACAGGCTTCTTTTCAGGAATGATTGATACTCCATTGCATGGATGAACTGGTTTGCTTATGCACTCAACTATTGATGACACCCGTTGCTTCTAATGTGAGTGATTGTAAAGAACACTGGTACAAACATTTGTGTGAAGGCTTCTGTGTAGAGTCATGTTCTCAGCTCCACTGGGAATTCATGTGGGAATGTGATTGCTGGACGATGTGGTAAGCCTATGCTCCTTGTGGTAAGAAACTGCCAAGCTCCTCCAGGGTGGTGGTGCCATTTACATCTCCAAGGAAGGAGCCATCTTGTTCCTCTGAATCTTAGCCTGTATTTTTACATTCTTAGGATTTTTGTTTTTGTTTTGATTTTGGCCATTCCAGTAAGGGTGTGCTAGTTATTCTTTTCCCATTTAATGAAATTGCTGATATATTTCTACATTTATTCATCCTTTTTATTTTGTGCTTGCTTTTCACTCCACTTTATCTGTTTCTTTTTCTCTCATTTTTGCCTTTTTTTTAATTAAATGAAGATTTTTTTTTGTCCTCTTGTTTCTTTCTTTGACTAGTTGGGGAATTATACACTACTTCCTATTCTTTCAGTGGCTACCATAGAAATCACAATAGGTATAATAATTTATCAAAGTCCACATTTAAAGAATACTTTATTCTTTGTACAATACACAGACTTCCAAACACTAATACATTTATGCTCTGCCAGACTCACATGCTATTTTAACTAGTTTACTTTTATCTTGTCTTTTAAGGAAAAAATCCACAAGGTATTATTGGTATTGTTTTATGTAATCAATGACTCTCCACTTTTCTCACTTCAATGTCCTCTGGGATGGTGAGGCTGCCAACTCCTTTTGCTTGAAGACCATCCCTTGGAATTTCCTTTAGAGAGGGTCTTCATGGAAGCAAAATTTTGCTTTTCTGAAAAGGTCTTTATTTTGGTCTTATTCTTGAAATAGACTCTGCCCAGGTACAGAATCCTAGATTAGTAGTTATTTTCTTAGGACATTAAGCTTTGATTCCAGAATTTTTTGTTTCTATTAAAACAAAACAAAACAAAAATCCACTTTCTGTCCTAATGTTTCTTTAAAGGTAATCTGGTTTCCCACCCCACTCTGGTTGCTTTTAAAGTTTGTTGTTGTTGATGTCCTAAACTTTCATTACAATGTACCCAGATGTGCACCCATTTCTATTTATTTTTCTTAGGATTAGTGGGGATTTTTGAATGTGTACATTTTAGTCTATAACAACTATAAAAAAGATCTTAGCTATTATGTCTTCTAACACTTTCCCACCCATGCTCACATCCCCTGAAAGCCAATGAGGTGCTGGTTTGATCTTCCATTCTATTCTGTCTGTCTCTGGATGTCTGTCTGTTTTCTACTGTGTTGTGCCTCTGTGCTGCATTCGGGATAATTTATTTGACCCACCTTCTAGTTCACTCATTCTCTCTTTAACTCCATCTAATCTGATGTTAAACCTATCCATTGTTTTTTTTTTTCTTATTTTGTTATCCTAATTTTCATTCCTAGAAACTGTATTTGGTTCTTCAAATCTGCTTAGACCCTCATTATAATTTTATGTTCTCTACAGACATTTTTAAGCTTGTCTTTTATTTCTTTAAACATGGTAATCGTATTTATTTTGGATTATGAACTTGGTAATCACAATGTCTAAAGTCTGTGCAGATCTGTTTCTCCTGTTTACAGCTCTAGCAATTTTTAATTATCAGTTGCTCTTTTTCCTTTTCCCTCTTAAGAAGCCTTTACATCCTCAGATGAAAGTGCATTTCTTCAGAGGGGATTTGAGCTGCCTTTCCCCACAAGCATGGGATGTTACCATTGTGGGGACACTTAAAAGTCTGACTTGAAGTTTCTTGGACCACCCAGGCCACATGAGTTTGACTGACATGAAAGTCAGATTAAGATTTTAATTATGAGAAGAGCTGCTTTCATTTTGTTTTTAGACAGCTTTGCCTTGTGCTTCAGCAACCTGCTCTGAAATTTCCTGTGTGTGGACAGGATAAAGTGAAGTTCAGCTCTGGGTCACGTTTATTCTTAGTGCATGATCCACAGGGGTGCAGAATCCACGGGGGTACAGAATTCGGGAACAGGCCTGGACTTGGCTTTCTTTCACCTGTATGTGTGTGTGTGTGTGTGTGTCTGTCTTACACACGTGGGTGCACACACACACACAGTTTATACTAAAAAATAATAAAAAGAAGAGAAAAAGAAATATGAAAATCAATGAACCAATGATCAAGTTCATCTGTTTCAGCAGCAGCACTGGGATGAACAGCCTCAGAAATTTGCTCACTTTTCTGAGTTCCTGCCTTCCCTCAGATGATGGACTGATAAATCTTCCTTCTCCATTGTAGCATTTCTTCAGTGTTTTTAAGGCTTTTTAAAGTGCGCATTAACTAGACTTTTCGTGTGACCTCAGGAAGAGTGCGCCAAGCACTCAGCCATTCTATCACCAGAAACAGAGCGAGAACTTTTCTCAACATGCAGGTTTATAGAAAGGAGAATCAGAGTGAGGACCCACTAAACAGAACGAAGCAGAGATCTGTGGCTTGAATTTTCAAAGGGAATATAAAGAGATATGATGGCAATTTCCTTTATACACACACACACACACACACACACACACGTATGGTATTCACATACAAATACATATGTATCAAGGCAGAAGTTTCTGACTGGTGGAGATGAGAGGTTCAATGTCCATCTGTGAGGCCCAGCCAAACTTACTCTTCTCAAGGGAGACATATTTCATTAATTTGGTAAATATCTGTATCCTGCAGATATAGTAGTTAAAAAAAAAAAAGCAAATCCCCATCCTTGTTGAATATGAATATGATAAATTTACAATATAGAAATCAACACCACATGGTGATTCCTATCAGCGCCTCTGCAGCCACGGAGGGAGCCCCACAGCTGAGATGCAGTTGTCAGTGAGTGTCAGATTTCCCGGGGCCATCTCAGCAGGTGGGCAAAATAATAGAGCAGAAAGGTTTGATTTTCCCTTTAACAGCCAGTGCTCCACAGATGAGCCATTATTTTTCTTTCCTCTGAGTTAAAGCTCTGCCCTTTGCAAGGTGGGCATAATTGGGAGCAGCAAGGCTACTTTGTGTCCATTTGCATGACAAACTGGCCACAGATGGACATGTCTGAGCTTCTTCCTTTGAAGAAGATGAGGTTTTCTTTTTTCCTTTATGGTCTATGTGAAATCTCCCTGTAAGGCCTCAGTTGCAGAATGGATGGAAGGTTGAATATGCTTCTTAGTGAGTTGGAAATTCCCCCCCAAATTAAGTTTATTTCAGGATGAGGAGTCTTGGCCCCAGTTCCAAGTCGCGGCAATCCAGTTCTGTCAGAACACAGGAGCAGAAACCAAGCACCACGATGCCGTCTGCTGGCTCAGGGTGGGGTTGCTACCTTCTCCCCTGCATAGGATCTCAGGTTAACACCCAGAGACCCCAGAGACAAGAGGCAGGGAGCTTCTTCCCTGGGGTCTTGCATTCAGACTCTGATCTCGGGATCACTGATTGAGAGGACTGGGAGGAGCAAACAGAGCAGAAGGCAATATTTGCCCCAGGTGTCCCTCCACAGCACCCCCGCCCCATGAATTGTTTATCCCTTTGTTGACTCTTTTCAAGTGCATAGAAAGAAAGCTACTTTTTTTTTTTTTTTTTTTTTGATCAGATCATTTCCAAAATGTCCAAAGCCATTTGGTAACGGAGCTTTTTTTTCTGTCCTCCGGACACCTGGTATTCTGTGGAAGTACTTTGGGACAGTGCCAAGAAGGAAACAGGTGGTCATTATTTCTGCGTTAAAGTAGATGATTATAGATGCCTTTTGTCCCCTTTCCCAACATGCTGTGATCTAAATTGGTTTGATGATTTTGAATTTTGTTCGTTCCTTCAGGTGTCAGGATTCTTGGTTGCAAGTCAAGTAATTGAGGCAGAAAGAGAGTTATTAAAGGATGTTGTGTTGCTCACAGAGGCTCCAGGAGGCTCAGAATCAAGCTTAAGTGGATCTAGCTCCACCCTTGACCCCACCAAGATGGCTTCAGGGTAGTGCTGGCTTTTTTGAATGTCTGTCTTCCAAGTTAAAATCCTGGAGGGACCTGGGTCATGATTCACTGATTATATGCCTATAGTCTCCATGTGAAGATGGCTAGAATGGGGAGGACGGAGCTTCTGCAGGGGGAAGACCCTGCTCTCTGCCAAAGCAGAGACGGTCCCAAAGACAAAATGAGAAGGGGATGGAGTTGTAGCCAAAAGTAGCGCCATGTGCCCTCTTCCCCAAAAAACTTTTCATCCCCTAACTTCCTAACTTCCTACTAAGTTCTGCTTTGCTCCCCATCCACCACGACCCATGCAATTCCACCTCTTTTAACAGACACCTTGCAGCAATATGAAAAGTTTCAGAATCAAATCCACACACAGCCGAGACTCTCCAGCAAGCTGCAGTGGCCACAAGCCACGCCCGCACAGACCCCGCAGGCTGCCATGCTGGCACTGGCCAGGTTCAATGACTCCAACACAAACCTCCTGGTCTTTTTGAAGGGTGAAAAAGTGCCCAGAAAAACCACTACTGATGCTGGAACTCATGTAAGGGATCTTTTATTAGGCAGACAAACGGTGTCTGCCCTGAAAAGAAAGAAAGAGAACATGGCGGGGGAGCTTCTTTTAAGCTCTCGAACTTGGCAGGCAAAAGGATGATAGGGCCAATTGTTGAAATTGAATTTTGGCAGGCTAGGGATCAGCCAATGGCTGGCAAGGACAGGCTGCCGAATGGACCAATGACTGGCGATGACAGGCTGACCAACGGACCAATGGCGAGCTAGCTGCAGGGAAGGGGCAGGGAGCTGTCATACCCCCTCACCTTCCCCTCAGGTATTTCTGCAAGACTGCTGGGGAGGGAGCCCTGCGAGGTGGGATGGTGGGCTGCTAGGCAGCCCGAGGCCTGAGGCAAGAGCCGGACTGCAGGGTAGACCCAGTGCTGGCCTGCTGCCTGCCGTGGAGAGCTGATGGGGGGCGGGTGGGCAGAGCGCTGCTCTGACAGCTGCTATTGCGGCCCCACAGGTGTGACCATTGCAGCTTTTACATTTTTCTGCATATGTACTTTACCATCCCTGGTTCCAAGTAGCCCTTTTGGGCATTGCTATATGTATTTGCATTTTAAAAGACAATTCTATTCCTTTCCAACATATAAATAAATGTGAAATGTACCCTCTATCCTAACCTCCAGCCAACTCACACCCAGCTGGCTGGGTGGGTGTTGTGAACTTAGACAATGTTTTTCCCCCAGATTTCTTGGGATTCCCTGGCATGCTTAACTGCCAGGAAACATGGAAGGGCTAGGGAACATTCTGCTGGCGTAGGGCATTCTACCCAAACCAACCATACGCAGGAGGACCAGTTGGGGGTGGATTCTCCTGTGAAGTGGCAAACAGCTGTCTGGTTACGCTGTGGTGTGTCTGGAGCCCAACAGCAAGACAAAAGCATAACAGAGCATAGATGGAGCCTGGATTCAAAGGAGCAGAGTTCCCAGAGCATGATGTGGGGCCTGACATCACCCAACAGAGCCATCTAGAGGAACCCTCCACTCTGGGAGGCAGGGCTGCAGGGCAAAGAGAGACCATGTCCCTAGGTCCAAGAGCTCTACAGTGCAGACACTGCAGTAGATGCAAGCCAGAGAGAAACACACTACCACTGCCTCAGAGAGAGGAGGCACCCAGGAGTCCAGTGGCCAGCTGGAGCTGGGCACAGCCTTCTTGCTCGGCTGCCCATCCAGCAGGCAGAGCAGCTGGCAGGGTCCCTGACTACAACTGCCACCCCGACCCAAGGTAACTCCAGGAGACCAATGGAACATATGAGATGCAGGAACAAAACCAAAAGAGAAGGCCCAGAAATATTTGAAGGAGAGAATCTCCCGGAAGCAAAGGGATCCTCTGAAGGATGGATGGGCTCTGGGCATTAATGTTTGGACATTACTGTGAATCTGACTTAATCTCATAACCACAGATGGATAAGAGCTGAACCTGCTGCTTGCAAGGGTTGAGATTGCTTCAATTTTGATGCATCCTTTGAACACCCAGTGGGTCACAGGTTTTTCCTCACAGGTGTATCCCAATTCTTGATCCCATTATGGGGAGTGTGATATTATAGAATAGATATTGGGTCTTTGGGCCTGTGTCCTGACATACAACTCCTAAAACTTCTGGAACCTCTGGAATGATAAGTATCTTTTGTATACTAATGACATCACTGGGGTTGGGAGTCCCTGGACAGTTTCTAGAAGGGGGTTGGTAACTGGGAAGACCAAAGTATATTTTCCACCCAGCCCATAGGCTCTGGGGTGGAGGGAAGGGCTGAAGACAGTCGATCACCAATGAGTACTCAGTCGGCCTGCAGGATTAAACCTCCATAAGAACCCAAAGGACCAGGTTCAGGAAGCTCCAGGGAGCTGAGTACTTGGAGAAACTTCTACGCATCTCTTCCAGCTGCTGTTCATCTGTACCCTTTAATATCCTTAATAACAACATGAGTAAGTGCTTCTCTGAGTTCTGTGAGCTGCTCTAGTAATTAATTAAACCCAAAGTGAAGGTCATGGAAACTCTGATAGCCATTTGGTCAGGACCTGGGGTTTGTGACTGGCATCTGAAGTGGGACCGGTTCTGTGGGTCTGAGCCCTTACCCTATGCCTCTGACATGATCTTCAGGTAGAGAGTGTCAGGACTGAATTGAACTCCAGTGGTGTCTACTGGAGAATTGAATGCAGAATTGCTTGGTGTATGGGGGGCATTTTTGATTACCTGAGAGGCTGTGCTGTATTGAGTATGAGAATAGGAAAAACTTGTTTTTTCCCTGTCCTGTAAGGAAGGATCACGATCACAAATGCCAAACACAAGTTCCAGAAGGATCTGCCTCTTTACCCTCTCTTTGCACATGTAACCCCACTACTCTTTCTGAAAGCAGACCTGTAGGCTAAGAGTTCAGGAACTAGGCTGGGGCTGTAGCTCAGTGGTAGAGCACTTGCCTAGCACATGTGAGGCACAGGGTTCAATCCTCAGCACCACATAAAAATAAATGAATAAAATAAAGGCATTGTGGTCATCTACAACTAAGAAATATTTTTAAAAAGAAAAAAAAAAAGAGTTCACAACCCACTCAGCTCTGGAAAGTCTGAAGTTACCTGCAGGTCAGACAAAGGACCAAGTAATGGACACATTTCCCAGGAGACCCCATCCCACCTTAGTTCTCCCAGGTATGGCTGATCTGGATAGAAGGCCCTTTTTGAGAGTCACAGCCGTGGGCAGTACGGCATCTGGAGTTACAGTGAATGAAGAAGTCATCAAAGTTTTTAATGATATGAAAGTAAGGAAATCTTCCACACAAGCGGAGATCAAAAAAAGAAAGAAAGCAGTTCTCTTCTGTTTAAGCGATGACAAAGGACAAATAATTGTGGAGGAAGCAAAGCAGATCTTAGTGGGTGACATTGGTGATACTGTAGAGGACCTCTGTACATCTTTTGTGAAGTTGCTACCTCTGAATGTTTGCTGATATGCTTTGTAAGATGCCACATACAAAACAAAAGAGTCTAAGAAAGAAGACCTAGTATTTATATTCTGGGCTCCTGAAAGTGCACCCTTAAACAGCAAGATGATTTATACCAGCTCTAAATATGCCATTAAAAAGAAATTTACAGGTATTAAACATGAGTGGCAAGTAAATGGCCTGAATGGTATTAAGGACTGGTCAACAGTTGGAGAGAAATTGGGAGGCAATGTAGTAGTTTCACTTGAAGGAAAACCATTATAAAATGACCATTAAGTGCCATCTGGATCTTAAGGGGGTTTCATTTCTCCAGGTCAGTCCATTGGAATAGCATTAGGTGTTTTTTTTGTTTGTTTGTTTTAGTTTTTTCCCTTTCCACTGGGCCCTTCCAACACAGTGAATGAAGGAGTTATCATTCATTTAAACAGCCTATCAGAGATTGCCATTAGACTCTTTAGTACAGTTACTTTTATGTAGAACCCAAGGAATGCCTTCCTATCTTATTTTAGCCAAAACAACTGGTTATATGCCTCCCTTGCAGCAAGCCCTACAATGAATGTGATTGTCAACGTGGAGTCTAGAATACTGCAAAGGGTAAGCAGATTGAACGCCTTGAAAGTATTATGCACTGGTCAGATGGTGAACTTTTTTCAGTGTTATTTACAGTTGCTCTTGATTGTAGTTCTGTGAGGCGCTGGAGCATTCCTACACCTCGCCTGCCTTGGCAAGCCTTCTTTTGTGACATGGCAGCACGATTATAACACTATGCATTAAAAGCACTTTTTAAAAATGAGTTTAATCCCCCAGAAGGAATGCCAATTAAGTTTCATTAGCTGTCATCAATTTATTCTAGTACCTATGTCCTGCATATCTTCTTAAAAGAAATAGCTGTTATTAACACCTTTCCATTGAGTGTACACTACTGAATACGTGTAGGTGTTTTACGTTTACCATGTGAGTCTTCCAACAC
>JAJEJO010054130.1:1450-16061 GCA_020662805.1 Glaucomys volans
TGACCTTTTGAATAGACATGACTTGTCTTCTGTTTAAGGCAAGTGGAGGGAGAAAGCAAACATTGGCAAAAAGAAGCACAACATAGGCAAGTATCGATTGTGAGGTGGGCTGTTAGGCTTCTATTTCCCCAATATTACCCAGTCTCCTGGCTGACCTTGGCTCATTTTAAGATTATATTTCCTAGATGGCCCACCCAACCTGGCACTAGTCTTAAAACTTTCACTTTCTTATGTTGTTTACAGCTATATATGACCAATCCTTAATGCACATACAAAATTCTAACAATAAGCTCAAAGTTACTAGCTTCCCTTAGGAGCAGCCAATCCAATTCTGACAAGCACCCTCAAGGGTGCACTTAAGCTGCACTTATGCCAGCTACTCAAGTCCCCCCTGCTGCTACTAATCTCTTTTCTGACTAGTGAAAATTGCCACTTTTAATAAAGATTTCTTGCAACACATATTGTTAAAATTTTGGCATCCCTTGTGATGTAAAACAGAAAATAATAGCAGCCTTATTATTAGGAATAATTTGATAATACAAACCTTAAAAGAATTAACAATTTCTTCTCTGTACTGGGGCGCTACCAACAATGATACATTCTATTGATTTTATTTTGAGATATGCCAGCACATACGCCAACACATATCCATATGCATACAAAGGGCACATACATCCAGCACATAGTAAACCAGAGAAAGATACATATTTACATCTTCATAAGTGCACACTTATATACTAGGTCAGATTATTTGCTCCCCAAAATGTTTATCATAACTTCATTAGAGCAGCCCCCAAAATAGCAAGTATTATGAGACATAATTTCTCCTAACTCAAGTAGAAAATTCAGAGTACAGGTGCAGATGGAAAGAGTTCTCTAGGGAGCCTTGGATTATTAATATTCCAGTAAGCTAGAAAATGGCAGAACATGGAGAATTTACAATGGTCACACTGCCATTAGTGTTATACAGAGTCAATGCATCAAAATATCAAAGACAGACTTCCTGAAGTAGGAAAAAAGTTCTAAAATTTATGTGAAAAAATGAGAGACCCCAAACCAACAAAGTACTCCTGAAAAAGAAAAACAATGCTAAGGCAGCATGAAACTGACCTCAAATTATAGTACAGAGCTACAGTATCAAAAACAAAAACTTAAGTACCCTGATTGGCTAAAGAAAAATTCAAGGACAATTGAAAAGTCAAGGTAAATAAACAAGTATAGAAAATTTAGATTTGTATAAGATAGTCTTGCTGAACAAGTTCATCAGAGATAAACCTTAGGATCAGAAATAATTTTAAAAGCTCAAAATTTAATGTGTATGATATAAATTTATATAAAGTAAGGGTAAGGAAAGAAACAAATATGAAATTAATTCAAAGAGAGTAGATTTTATAAAATAAAGCCAGATGATGCAACAAAGTAATAATTACAGCTTCTGATGGAAATAGATGAATAAATTTTTAAAAGAGCCAACTGAAAAATAAATGGATATATCATAAAGAATATTTTCAGTGCTGAAGACAGCAAAATTTTGATGATAATCATATGGGAATGCAGGAAGAAGTGGAACAGGGTTGTATTTGATGAATCCTAATACATTATGTAATTTCTGAAAATAATGCTCTGTACTCAGGTCATTTAATCCCTGATCAGAGATTGGTGCTGCAGACTCTTTTTCCATCCTGCTCTGTCTTACCAGGGGCTGCAGCACCATCTCAATCCCCATGGTATCTCCATGTGATGTCTCACAACTTGTATTTTTGCTTTATCTATTCTTCCTATCTTGAAGACTCATGTAACATCCTGGGATGAGTCATTATTGAATTTGGTGTAGTGTGTGGTTGTTCAACATAAAAGTTTTTACAGTCAGGAATTTTCATCAATACATCACTGTGTACCTGATTTCACATGGTACTGGGTTCCCATCACTTTTCAACCTGAAGACTGTGCACAATCATAATATTTTAACAGTTAACACAATGTCAACAATTCATTGTCCATGATTCTTATTTGAAAATTCACCTAAGACAATTAACTTTACCCTGAAACCCACCAGACCAAGAAATGACTTTCAAAGTGTTTTGTAGGATAATGGCCAAGGGATTAAGATGATCACCCAATGCATGTCTACACAGAAACAAGACACACACACAAGTGTAGAAATTATGATTAAAGAAGAGAACGTAATTTTTCAAAAGTTTGAAAAAGTAGAAATAGCAACAAAAATCATGAGATTGAACAGAGGAAAATGATGAAATGTGCCAATTTCTTCATGTCTAATGTCAGGACTTCATTTATAATGAGAATGAAATTGAAAACTAATCTAAATGGATAAATGGGTGCCAGCTATGGGTGGTCCACCTGGCTGCAGGAAACAGGTCATGGATGTGGTGTCATGGACTATTTCTCTTCCTGCACTCCTCTTTCTCTACAATTCAAGACTCCCTTGATCTTAACTTCTCTCCTCCATGAGGTCCTTATGCCATGGTTTTGGCCTTACCTCAGACACATGACCACAGACCCAACTAACCTGCACCCTCCTCATATGGCATGTGAGAGTGGAGCTGCAGGAAGTGGAAGGAGGCTCATTGGTGCTGCAGGACAGTCTGCAGCCCTGAACAGAGCAAGATAGCTGAGCTATTGAAGTAGCAGGTTATGGGCACCAAGCCAGTCCCTAGCCCCACAAGTCTGCTCCTTCCTTGGGAACACCCAAGTTGTAGGAGTTCTGCAGGGGAAGCTGTGGGAATGCACAGCAGCTTCTTCCCACCTCTCCTGACCTGCCTGCCTCCAAAGAATGCCAGCCAAGTCCAAGGGGAGGCCCCTCCTTGGCCTCTCCTTTCAAGGATACTTGGTGGCCTCCCAAACCAAGATAGGATCTGGAATATGGCTCTGGGTGACATGAAAGGTGAGACCAAGAATTTACGGAGGTGAGAGGCAGAGGGGTTGGGATGGAGCTGTGTTTCCTTAGACTCTTTCACATTTTGGTTTCCTTTTTGGTTGTGACTCCAGATTTTGGAACTGCTGGAAAACTACAGAAAAATGGCTGAGGGTGGACTTTCTTTGCTCAGGTAACTCCTGAGAAGAGTTGCTACACTTTCTTTTTTAAATAAGGAAGAAAATCACAGGTGTTTTATGGGAGGACATGGATATTGGGTGGGTAAATGGTAGAGTGTCTCTGTATCTGAGTATGTGTGGTGTGGTATAATGGGGTTCAGTGGGGTGAATAAAAGAAACAGAAATAGAAGTTAGATGTCTGGGGACTCTTCAGCAATCATATTCTTTTCCCTTTACTCCAGAGTTAAACATATTTTTATCATTTATGTTGATTATTTTTAAGTATCAATTATAAATTTTTACATATATGTGTGCCCTAATAATAGTTACTAATCTTTACATATTTATAGAAATATGCTTAATCTATATGTGACTTTTTTCTTTTGGAAACATGGTTTTGTGTGGTATTTCTAGTTTGTAATCTATTGTTTATTCTTTATGCAAATTATTTACTACTCTTCTTATGGGAAAGCATGAATTTTTTCAAGCTTTGTGGTATACCATATTGCTACCATGAGCATTACCCTGCAAACATTGGGATTGTCATTTAGAAGAGTTTCCCTAGACAATGTGTTGCTGAGTCATAATGTGTGTATACCTTCAAATTTATAAGTTAAGACTGATTATTTGGAAATCACCCTAGAAAATTTCAAGGTAATTTCAAAAACGATTTTAGCAATTTATATTCATGAAAGTAGAGGTTAAGAGATCCTGCTGCAATATGTTCTTGGACAGTAGTTGGTAATCTAAAATTCCAGTTTCAGAATGGGAAAATTTATTAATGGTATGATACAATGTGGCTTTTTCATGTTTTTCATAAATCATGGATTTTTAGCTCAGACACAATTCATGCTTTTCTGGGGTCTCACAGCTTGTCAGTCTACCATTTAGAAGTGGAAATTTGATACTCTGATTTAAAGCATTTGCTTTATCAGCTTCTTAACACAGATACCAAAATTCCATAGAGCAAGGAAAACCAGCCAAGAAAGATTGCACCTTTAACTTGACTTTTGAAGAAATCATCTCTCCCCAAAGATTATGAATAATGGTAAGATTTATTCCTCCCCAGAAGCTTGGGAGGTGGAGTCAGGAGGATAGTGATTTCAAAGACAGACTCAGCAAAAGAGGGGTGCTAAGAATCAGTGAGATCCTGTCTCTAAATAAAATACAAAGGCCTGGAAATGTGCCTCAGTGATCATGTGCTGCTGAGTTCAATCCATAATTGCCCCTCAAAAAATGTTTTTCTCATATTGGAATTTATGGGAGTATGACAACAAAACTTATTGTGTGTGTTTAGTATTCTATTGAAAATTAAAATTCTGACCCCTACAGTCCTTAAAATAGGGCAAAAATTCTGCTCTTGATTAAAGCTAAAGAGAGGAAACATAAAGACACACAAACACACAAAGTAAATAAGTTTAATTAAATAGAGGTGCCTAATTAATAACATTTCTCCTCTCAAGATTATGGATCTGAGAATCAAGTCAATATATATGTTCCTAATATTTAGGCTATTACTTGAGAAAAATTAAGAGCCTATATAGCAATTATCTTTGTTCTGAAAAAGTAGTTTTCTATAGTAGAACATCAACCTTAAAAAAGATATTTCTCTGCCATATTTATTGTTTTTCCTCCATGGATATATGCCATATCAGTGTAAGTATGTATAGATATATCAGCATCATGATTTTTTTCTTTAGAAAAACTCAGAGAACAATTTCATGTGCATTTCAATTATGATTGAAATTTTTTATAGAATTCTATTCTATTTATTTATTTAATTTATTTGATTTTGATTCATTTAACACAAATGGAGTACAGCTATTGTTTCTCTGGTTGTACACAAAGTAGAGTCACACTATCTGTACATTCATACAAGTACAGAGGGCAATGATGTCTGTTACACATTCTGTAATTATTCTTAACCCCCACACCAACCCCACCCCTCCTTTCCCTCTATGCTATCTATCCTTCCTCCATTCTTGCCACCCTTCCACCCTGCATTATGCATCATAATTCACTTATCAGAGAGACCATGTGGCCTTTGGATTTGGAGATTGGCTAATCACACTTAGCATAACAGTCTCCAATATCATCCATTTACCTGCAAATGCCATAATTTTATTCTTCTTTATGGCTGAGTAATATCCATTGTGTATACATACCAGTTGCTTTATCCATTCATCTATTGAAGGGCATCTAGAATGGTTCCACAATCTAGCTGTTGTGAATTCAGGAGCTATGAATATTTCTGTGGCTGCATCACTGTAGTAATCTGATTTTAAGTCCTGTGGGTATAGTCCAAGGAGTGGGATAACTGGGACAAATGGTGTATCCATTCCAAGTTTTCTAAGGAGTCTCCACACTGCTTTCCAGAGGGGCTGCAATCCCAACAAGCTTGCAAACCCACCAGCAATGTATGAGTGTACCACTTTCCCCACATCCTCGCCAACACCTGTTGTTGCCTGTGTTCTTAATAAAAGACATTCAAATTGGAGTAAGATGAAATCTTAAGGTGTTTTTGATTTGTATTTCTCTTATAACAAGGGATTGTGAACAATTTTTCATAAATCTGTTGATTGCTTGTAGATCTTCCTCTGTAAAGTGTCTGCTCATTTCCTTGGCCCATTTATTAATTGGGATATTAGTGTTCTTGGTGTAAAGATTTTTGAGTACTTTGTAGATTCTGGAGATTAGCGCTCTATCTGATGTGTGTGTGCAAAGATTTTCTCCCACTCTGAAGTCTCTCTCTTCACTTTGCTGATTGTTTCCTTTGCTGAGAAAAACTCTAGTTTGACTCTATTCCAATCATTCATTCCTGCTTTTATTTCTTGCACTTTGGGAGTCATGTTAAGGAAATCTGGTCCTAGGTCAACATGATGAAAATTTGGACCTATTTTCTTTTCTATTAAGTTCAGGGACTCTGGTCTAATTCCTAGGTCCTTGATCCATTTTGAGTTGAGTTTGGTACAGGGTGAGAGATATGGGTTTAGTTTCATTTTGCTGCATATTGATTTCCAGTTTTCCCAGCACCATTTGTTGAAGAGGCTGTCTTTTCTCTATTGCATGTTTTTGGATCCTTTGTCAAGTATGAGATACCTGTATTTATGTGGGTTTGTCTCTGTGTCCTCTATTCTGTACCATTGATCTACCTGTCTATTTTGGTACCAATACCATGCTGTTTTTGTTACTATTGCTCTGTAGTATAGTTGAAGATCTGGTATTGTGATACTCCCTGCTTTACTCTGCTTGCTAAGAATAGTTTTAGCTATTCTGGGTCTCTTATTCCTCCAAATGAATTTCATGATTGCTTGCTGTATTTCTATGAGGTCTGTCATTGGGATTTTAATTGGAATTCCATTGGATAGTCAGGAAGTGAGGGTGAACATGGAGACTCTCTGATTTAACAGAAAAGACTGATAGGCTTGTCCTTTCTCAGTATTTAAGTGTGGAGATTTGGGGACTGGAGGTGTGCTTTAGAAAACACACCTCAGTAGGGTGGTAGAGATCTAGCTTTGCTCATATAAATCACACCCATCTTGAGTGGCCAAGGGGGTACTGGGTCACAGGTGTCCTGGGTGGCCAAGGATGCACATAGGTCAACACTCACCTCCAAGGCAAGGATTCAAGTCCCTGAAGCTGAGGCTGAGTGGGCAGGAGGTGGGAGAGGGCAAAGGAGCAGGATGGAGGAGTGGCTCTGGGACTGTGTCATGGCTTACTGCCCTTGGCAGAGGCTGAGTACTTTCCCAAGTCTCTTCACTTTCACATGGTGTGCTCTAGGGCCTAGGTCTTCTCTCAGTTCACCACAACATAGTTTTCCTCTTCAGAGGCAACAGATGACTTGAATGGCTGAGGAGAGAGTGGCTGAGTCACTAGCCAGTTAGGGAGGTGACTAGCAGGGTTGTCCTAGCTGAAGGGGACACAAGGTGGCCCTGCCCTAACCCTAACCCTAACCCTAATCCTAACCCTTACCCTCTTCTGAGCATGGTACTCAGCCTGACCTCCAAGCATAGTGTCCCTCTCTTTGAGGTTACAGGCCCAGTGAGTCCCCTGAAGTCCTGGCTGAAGGTACCAGGCCCTTCCATGGCTGTTTGGAAGATCCCATGCCACTTATACCAACATCATCCATCCGGGTGAGTTTCAGGGTGCACGATCTGTCTGTGTTCCCTGACTGTGGAAATTAGCCCATGCCCCTCCCTGCACCACTCATTCACAGGGAGGAGGCATGAGATGGGTGCACAGGGCCTTTTGTGTGCCTCCTGGAGAGAACTCAGCTTTGACAGAGATCTCCATCCTCCTGTACAGACTACTTGGTCTCTTCTCTATGTACTGTGACCAATACCCTGCCCCACAGTGAGTGCTGCTCAGACAAGAATTCAGACCAGGAGACAGGAGCCTGGAGCTCCAGCTGTCACTGACTCCATAACCCTGAGCTGGCTGGGCTTCAGCATTCATGTTTGAGGTTGTGTGGAGAGAGGGACACTGTGTCTTCAAGGGGACCCCATCTAAAGAAGGGTGAAGTTTCCAATGCTTTGATGCAGAGAGAGAGACTGAGGGCTGCATTCCCTGAAGCTCTGATCCCCTCAGGTATCTTGTGGTGGACTTTCGGGTAGCTGTGCTGGAAGTCCAGGGCCAGGAACTCCACATTGTCAGGGTTCTTCTCAGGGACTGGGCTGCTGGTGCCACAGAGAGCAGGAGCTGCTGCCTCTGGGCTCTGTTATCACAAGATGGAAAAGCAGTCATTGAACACAGTGGCATAAGTGCTGCCCTACCACAAGTCCCTCAGTGTGTCTCTGCAGCAGACCATGATGCTGCTAGTATTGGTCAGAACATGGCTACCCTGGTACTGAGAGATGCAGTGACCTGCCTATGGTGACACAGTAGTGCAGTCATGGTCCCAGGTCTGCTTTTTGACTGCTGTCTTAAAGATAGGAGGCAGCAGGTTATCTGTGAATGCTGTCTCTAGGGTATCTGTGGCTACTATATATTGGCTCCCTGGACACTCCCACCCATTACTTACAGGGGTTGTCACACTGGAGCTGCCTGGATCCTTCACACCACCCCCTGCACTATAACTAGTATTTTCCTGGAGTTTCATGCAATGATACAGGTGGAGACTGTGTTTTGTGACCAGGTGCCCTGTAAGGGAGGACATACCTAATAGAGCAAACAGAGCCTAGATATTGTCCAGTGATATGTCCAGTGATGTGACAAGGAAAAAGTGGACTTACCCTTCTGACTCGGCTTGAAGCTGAAGTCACCAGTGGGTGGCTGGATCTTGCTTCCTCTGACAAGGCCCTTGTGTGAAAGGGCTACATGTGAGCAGCTAAGAGGGCCAAAGTGAGGGATTCCTGGGTTTGTGGGGTTATGAATATTCTGGGAAATCCCACTTTCACCCTCTTCAGCCAGCAGGATGGAGGGAATGGTGCTCCTAGGCACATAGTCATCTTCAGAACTAGCCTTAGTCAGATGTCTGGCATCTGTTCCTGCTGCCTAAAGAGAGAACAATGAAGGAAAGAGTCACTAACCAGACTAAAGAAGAAGGGGATGAAAATCTGTATTCAAGGTGCCACTGTGTTGGCCACACCATGACTGTGATGCCTGCAGAAACCAGGCAGGAAGGCAAAGTGTGAGTGGGAAGAGAGGAGGTATGTTGGGCTTCTTCAAACTTTCCTGGGATCCAACATCATCTTGGGTAAGTCTGGTGTAAAATGCTCCCGGCCTCTGGGTCCACCCACCCCAGAGGCCTAATGGACAGGACAGCCCTGACTGCAGACTGGATTAGCTGGTTGTACCTCCAGCCTCACTATGCCAGGTCAGCCTCCCAGAGCCCATCAGGGGAAGTATTATGTAGGCAGTCCTGGGCCTGGAAAATGGGGTGTAGGGACATGGTGCATGCCCAGAAGCTTCAAGTGTGGGTCACAAGCTAAATTAGAGGTGAACATCTGAGCTGACTGATCTGCTCTGGCCCCCACAGACATGCAAAAAGCTGAGATGTTTCTTGGCTGCATTTCACAGTCCTCAGAGGATCAATCTGATTGTTGACACCTTGGTAGCCATTGGAAACTTGCTCTTCAATCCCCATTTTTTCACACCAGACTCAGCCCCTGCTGCATCATTCCTGTTCTATGTGAGACTCTGGGTGAGGCTGCTGGAGGGAAGACCACCACCTAGACTTCCCTCGTCTGCTCACCAGCTGATTCAAGGAGCCTGTGCCCCAGTCCACATTGGCACTTTCATTTCTTCTAGACTAAGGACTCTGCACTAACTGGGGTCCCTAAACTGAGGTAAGAACCCAGGCAGGATCCTTTGAGGGAGTTGGTGTCACAAGGGATGTGCTGACAGCTCATGGGGTGTGGCCTTACACATGTCTAAAGAATCAACAGGGCCAGTAAAAACCCACTTACCTGATGAAAGCTGATTCTAAGGCTCCTGTACTCAAAAGAGGGTCCTGAACTCTCTGTGTCCTGTGGGGAGTACTCGCAGGACACAGAGAGGAATGAATCTGTGGCAGAGGAAATCAGACCCACAAGGCCCCATGTTTTCTTTCATGGACATTCCCCAGGCTCTCCACAATCACTCTTGGTCTCACTAGTCCTCCAGAAGACACAAGCCCAGATCCTTCAGCACAGGGTTCACTACTGACACATCCTTCTCTAGCAAAAGGTTAAAGTCTCTCCAAGGCACAGGGATTACTGCAGGTGGCATTTATAGTGTCCCCATTACATGCCTACTCTCAATAAGCTCCCTTTTCGCCCTACAACACTGCTCACCCAGCCTGACCAACACAGTGGGGCAATGTCAGCTTGAGGCCTGTGCAACCCCCACAAGCTGAAACTGTGGGCACTAATTTATATACATGGGATTCATCTTCCCAGCTGGAAGTGATCTTTGGAGGACAGGAGTATGTTTTCAAAGAACTCTGTCTCAGTTCCAGGCCAGGTGGATGAGCATAGATCTCAGAAACCACATGCCAGGACCCTGGGGCTGCGTCATCTCTGCCACTGAGGATGAGAAATATGCCTCCTAATGTCAGGCCTCATATGAAAGGGAGATGAAGCTTTGTCCTGTCCACCTCACCTAAGCAGCAGGATAGATGAAAGAAGAATGCATGTTCTGGGGTGAAGTGCCAATGGGAGGGATGGAAACTGTTCCTGCATCAAGCAGATGAGGTGCTCATAGAGTTGGATTGCACTCAGGGAAAACCAGTGACAGTTCAAGAAAGGACCTCAAATGGACTTTCAGACTTCAGCCACAGAGATGCAAATGGACTTTAGGAAACATCCTTAATTTCTCATTTGGTATTAGTAGTCTGTTTAATAGTTTGTTTGAATAGTCTGACTACAATTTGGGCTGAGGTAGATTTCATTTTCAGTTTGTAGTCTGATTTGTTTAGGTGAATAAAATGTTTTGATTTGAGCCACATGAAGGCTGAGACACACTGTACTGTGGTTAACCAGGAGGGATTGTGAAACTGCTGGGGTAGTAGAGGAGGTCTGCATCCCAAATATCAGTGACCAGTAGTGGCTGAAAGTCCGCCTTGGGCATGGTTGATGGGCCAGCAAACTGTGAGGACTCTGTGCTCGCTGTCTTTTCCCCTGACCTTGATGGGGTTAGCACTGACCTTGGTGAAGGTGGCTGCTACTGTCCACTGCAGGGAAGTCTCTGTGACTGGGCACGGTGATGGCAAAAGGGACAGACTTTTCCTTCTTCCTAACTGCATGGTCCTGGGAAGGGCAGTTCTATTGAGGTGTTCCTACCTGGTTTGATTTGTGGGGATGACATGGGGTAGCCATGTCTTGTTTCCTGATGTGACTACTGCCACAATGCTGTGACTTTTATCCATCACGAATGTCCCAGGGATCTGAAAGGTAGAGGGTGCTGATTTTTGGGGTTCCTTGAAGATATATGGATTCTCACAGTCTGTCTCAGAGCTTGTGGTATGGTTCTTCAAGTCCATATGCTTTGGGAAGTTGCAACTGATATGTTTGAACTCTGGGCTGTGCCAGTGTGGAATGGATGGGATACTGAGCTTGACCACAGATCTGGTGAACACCACTGTGGGCAACCTCCTGCATAGCTATATCTCTCCTCATGAGAAAAAAGGTCTGTGAATTTTGAGAGAAGTTGTCACTCCTGAGAAAGAAAACAGGGAAGGCCAGAGCTGAGCCCAGGAAGGAAGCTGGGGTATGGAAGCCCCATGTAGCCTACTGGGATGTAAGAAGTTTGCTGGGGCTTGGGTGCTCTGAAGTCTACTTTGGACCTGCCTTGTTCAGCTGTGATCTTCACTCAACCTGGGATACAACTGCAAACCCATGATTACAAATATGCTGGATTTAGCATGGGATTGTGGGTCATTGGTAGAGTGCTTACAAAGTATGTGTGAGGTAGTAGGTTCAAACCTCAGCACCACATATTAAATAAATAAATAAATAAATAAATAAATAAATAAATAAATAAAGATAATTGTCCATCTATGACTACAACAAAATTTAAAAAAAAAACATGCTGGTCTTTTCTCCTGAACTGGACTCCAGTGTATCTTCTATGTGGACACTCAATCAGTGCTTGTGTCATTCCACACCACCCCATGTGCCTTTGTTCAGCTGGGACCCTCTTCCCTGCACCCCAGAAAAATTCTGTAGCGAAGTTTCCCAATTTGGAACTGAATTCAGGTTAGAAAATGTGTTGATCATTATTTTTTAAAGTAAGTCAAGTGGTAAAGAGGAAGAAAGAGGCAGGACTGTGTCAGGCTACAGATTCTCCAATGCTCTCTCCTGAGCAGCACCCACTGGGTCTCTATTAATAAAGTCTTCTACAGCATGATATCTTCTGCTTCATGAGGGTTTCTGTTTTGTGTTGGTACTCTGTGAAAGTGGAGGGTGAGATTCTGAGGATCCAGGTCTGTTTTATCATGTGTGTTAAAGTTAATTATAGGATTTTATTTGGTTCTCCCAAATCACTCACAGAGCAACTCTCAGCTTTTGGAGGCCTCAGGGGTCTTGAGGAATGTGAGGAGACCTCAGGTACATACCAAGGTGGCAGCTGTTTCTAGAGGGCCATGGCCCCTCAGGCCTAGCCATGGGACATCTGCCTCATGGAAGTTCCTCAGATCTCACAATCTCATACAGAGAAGTAGCCACCAGTGGACTAGAAGGAAGACAGACAGGTGTGAAGGCCAGCTCCATCTTCTGTCAACATAAGCCCTGGTGGTTAGCAGCTCCATGCCCATCCCCAGTCTTAACAGGCCTCCCTAGACCCGTGCATTTCATCTGTCCCAGGAACCAGACAAACAGTTGTGGGTGGTTATGATGGTAAACTTTATATTGTGTTCTTCACAGTTCAGTTTTTATAAAGATGTTATAATCATTCAGAAGGAGGAAGAATAAGTATAAAAATAATGCTGATTGCCCATCAGCATCAACTAGGGGCTGGAGGCTGTCACTCTTTACATACAGAAAGAAAACTGTAGTTTTGAAATTTGAAGACACTACAGTTCCTCAAAATGAAGATCCCAAAGCTGGGCATGGTGGCCATACCTGTAATTTCAGTGATTCAGGAGACTGAGGCATGAGAATTCAAGCAACTTAGTGAGACTCAGTCTCAAAATTTAAAAAGAAACACTATTCTAATTGCATACACGATTACATGAGAATTCAAGCAACTTAGTGAGACTCAGTCTCAAAATTTAAAAAGAAGCGCTATTCTAATTGCATACACAATTACATGACCAATGTAACTCTACATCGTGTACAACCAGAATAAGTAGAAGTTCTCTCTCCCTCTCTCTCTCTCTCTCGATATCTATATCTATCTATCTATCTATCTATCTATCTATCTATCTATCTATCTATCTATCTCTACACATATACCTATAAATAGATATATATAGATATAGATAGATCTAGATATAGAGAGATAGATGTGTATGTGTCAAAACATAATATTATCATATATAACTAACAAGAACAAATTAAAAATGGCAAAAGAAGGGCTGGCACACAGCTCAGTGTTAGAGCAATCTAGGTTCAATCCCCAGTACTGAGAAAATGAATGTGATGTGACAATGACTGAGAAAAATGGACATGTATCTCAAGTGAGATTGTGTATGAAAACATTCCCACACACATCATGATGTGTGCCACCTCTATTGCCTTAATCTTTGTACCATAAATTAGATATCTCTAAATTAACTGGTAAGGAGCATGACTTGTGATCTGTTGACTCTGGGAACAAACTGGAACCTAATTGGGCAGATCCAAGCAGCTCCATGCATTTCATTGCCCAAACAATGGGAATAGAAGGCAATATATGTGTTTGTAGGCTACAGGCACAGTGCCTGTGAGGGGTAGGTGGGGCTGGAAAATAGATGACTGCTCCAGGCTGAGTCCCTGCTGCAGATCCATGAAGATGGGATGAGCCTCCTATGGCACTGAGTGCTGCAATGTCACTGGTCAACTGAGCCTCTGGATCTTATATTATTGTATGGTATGTTATATCAGTCTTTTGCAATTTTGTTTGCTGATAAGAAGGATTGTGCCCAGGGTGCTCAACATAGAGTTGCATTCCTAGGCTTTGTCAATGTTTTATTTTGAGGCATTGTCTCACTAAGTTGCTTAAGGCCTTGCTAAGTTTCTGAAGCTGGCTTCAAACTCCCATCCTCCTACCTCAGCCTCCAAACCCTATGGGAAGACAGACATGTTCCCTGTGCCTGCAGAGATGCTGGATTTTTAAATGTCACTTAATTTTAACCCATCTGAACAGCATGTGGATAGCAGTCAGCACAGGGAATGGCACAGCTCTGAAGCAGAAGCAAGGCATGCCTGGTTCCACAGCACAGGGCCAGTCAGTCAGGTTTTGTTTCTAGTTCTGAAACTCAGACCCTGATACCTCTTTGTGATTCCTCACAATGGAGAGTTTCTCTGGAACCCAATATTCACTTGCTCTTGCCAATGAACTGTGAAGGTTACATTAGATCACCTTCTGTTGTGTGCTTACCTGAAGAGAACTCCTCACTGCTGTCTTTACAACTGTAAAGCAGGGGCACAGGAGTCCCTATGCTTCTGTGACCACAAGATGCTTCTCCCTCTTCTTATAGCTCTAAGGCAGGGGCACAGGAGACCCAGGCCTGGTGTGCTAACAGAGCCATGCTGGTCCCATCTTTCAGCTGTAAAGCAGGCACAGAAGAGCTCCTGGCCTATTGTGGCCACTGGACCATTCTTGTCTTAACTTGCAGCTCCAAAGAAGGGACACCGGAGCCCCTGGCATGATGTGGTCACAGGGCCATGCTCATGCCTACCTTGCACTCTTTGCTCCAGGGCTGGTGCAATGGTCAAAATGGGGGTTCATGTGGAGGTGCTGCTGCAGTGCTCTGGAGGACCCAGTGGGCTGTGAATCCTCTCCCACAGAAGGTTTCAATGTTAGCATTGAAGACTGACTTTGGTATGACAGTGTTGACCATCTTTGTTCTTGGAGGTGCTGCTGATATGCATGGCTCAGCTCAGCTCTGTATGACCAGGGGTCCTGACTTGCTGAGATAATATTTCTCAGGGATCCT